>JBCNJP010014426.1:0-10973 GCA_039602395.1 Deinandra increscens subsp. villosa | reverse complement strand
AATGCAGCATAGAAATATGCTTCTACAACAGCGAAACTGACTAGCGAAACTGCTAGCGAAACTGAGACCAGAATCCAAACTTGTGCAATTTGCTTGAATGTTATGCCATGACTTACATGATTATGCCATGATGATACATGCTTTGACTTCTGATATATATATGAACCCTTGTTTATGATCAACCATTGGTGTCGTGTGTCTGTATGTCGAGTCATAGTTCCAACGTGCTATGTTATGGGCCATAGTGACGTTAAGTAAAGATTAGACACAAAACTAATACTTAAGACCTAAACGTGTTCATAGGTCTTCGTTAAGCAAACTTGGGATATTAGCAAGTGTAGCAGTGCAACCAAAGGTGAGTGTCACTAACCCAATTACCGTGAACCCGTTTGGGTCACACCGAATAACTAAAAGTAAAACAATGCTGACAAACTCGAGAGTGCTAGGCACCTCCCTGATGAACGTGAAAACTTAGAGTGCTCGGCACCCACTTGATGAACTTGAAGTGCCTTATGGGAAACACTTGTGAATTACTTAAACAACTATTTCTGAAACGAAACTGAAAACACTTTTGAGATTCATGAGAATCCAGTAAACCCTTTTAATATGGCTAGTGTAGGTTAAAGTCTAAACCACATGATATCACATGATTTCTAAGGATGCCTTGAAAACTTAAAAGTCCTCAACTAAATTGTACCATTAATTGTAAAGCGAGGGGATGTTGGGTAGATCTACTGGAGTTTGACAAACTCCGCCCCGTGGCACGGGGAGTGCACGGAGGTACAATATCAGCCTATCTGATTGTGATCCCGAGAGGACACGGGGGAGGCAAAACCGCGATGACGTAGGTCCGCAGTTCTGATGGCACGACCACTACAATAATTTATGGTCAGCTTTGGTACAAACTTCCTTAGTGCATGGAACAACGGATTAGCTACCCGCGATATCGGTTGAGCACTTTAACTATACAAAACTAGTACATACCCGATAACGTAGGTTACGGACAATATTTTTTTTTACTAAACCACAATAATATGATTTTGAGTATCACAAGCATTGCTTTTCACAAATAAATTGTACGTGAGAATACGTTTACACGATTTTGATTTATGAGACCGGGCCGCTGCATGACAAGCCCACTGTGAACTCACCAACCGTTAGGTTGACACTTGCGTGGTTTAAACTTTTGCAGATCGCTGAAGAGTATCCGGAGCAGGTTGACATGGCACAAGAAGATGTTTACTTTTATTTAAATTAAACTTGAGAATTTAAAACAATGTTTATGTAAAGCACGTGGTTAGTGCTAAAGATAATGTTTTCCGCTGCGTACTGTTAAACCGCTTTGTTATTAATGTTTGGACTTTACTCTGATTCGTTTAGTATTTGTAACTATTGGTTGAGGTCCTGGTCTAGTCGCACCCCTTAACGGTATAAACCCCGTTAGTGGTTAATTTGGGGGTGTGACAGATGTGACGACCCTAAAACTTTTGCTTTCTTTCCCCCAGCACCAACGACAGCCGAGGCTGCGAACGCTACGACGCAAGAATAATTTTCGGGACGAAAATTCCAATTACAAGGGGATGATGTGACATCCGAGAATTTCAAGGTTTACTTCCGTTAGACATTTCCGTTAGTTATGTTATAAGTGTTAACTTAGTAACTAATACTTAACTAGGCCGAATACGTCCACGACCTTTGGTTGATCACCGAACCCGCCCATATGTGCTATGTGTTCATTTATTAATGTCATTATGTGCAATGTGATTTAAACGCATGATTTAATATTATGAATAGCATGACAAATTGTAAATCCTTGATTATATGAAAATTGCCTAAGTTGTGCAACCAGCGAAACTACCGGGCGAAACTGTAGTGTCGCCCGGTAGCCAGCTAAGCTAATCAATTAAAACGCGACCAGAGCCAGTTTCGCCTGACCAGCGAAACTGCCAGCGAAACTAGCCTCTGATATAAATAATCTTAATAAACCCTAGTTCTCCCATTTGCCTCATTTCATCCAAAACACACACACACACTCCTGAAATTCTGGTCAGTCGAGAAGCACAACCAAGCATCAAGATCTCAGCCTCAAGACAACATCCATTCGATTCCTTGATCGAATCGTGAGTCCCAAAACCTCTCTTTATGCCTTTTCTTTGAGTTTTCTTAAAAAGCATGCTTAAACTTTCATGAAACTGCTTGATCTGCTAGTATGTTGCTTAGGGATGTTAGATTTATCATAAAGTTTGCAACTTTACGTTTGAAATCCAACCATGATAGAGATTTATGCTATTTAGGTCACTTTAGGGTTTTAAATGCATTTTGGTGATTTGATGATGAAAATGCATGAATAAGGTGTTAAAACTTGTTGTTTGATGTTGGTAAATGCCTATGTATGCTAAACAATGAATTGCATGAAGTATGGAAGCTGTTAGGTTGATTTTTAGGCTGATCCGTATGTTTTTCGCGACCAGCGAAACTGTCATGTTCTCTGGGCGAAACTATGTAGCGAAACTATGTGTATCTTCATCCAGCGACACTATGTAGCAAAACTGTAGTGTCGCCGGGTAAACCAACCAGACCAGCTCGAGCGAATCTACCGAGCGAAATTCCCTGAACGAAAGTTCAAACCAGTTTCGGGCGAAACTAGGCTAGCAAAACTGTGCCAACAGTTTCGAGCGAAACTAGCCTAGCGAGACTGTGCCATCGGGTATTGCCTAGCGAAAGTGCTGCCCGTGCACACAGCGAAACTGACTAGCGAAACTGCTAGCGAAACTGAGACCAGAATCCAAACTTGTGCAATTTGCTTGAGTGTTATGCCATGACTTACATGATTATGCCATGATGATACATGCTTTGACTTCTGATATATATATGAACCCTTGTTTATGATCAACCATCGGTGTCGTGTGTCTGTATGTCGAGTCATAGTTCCAACGTGCTATGTTATGGGCCATAGTGACGTTAAGTAAAGATTAGACACAAAACTAATACTTAACACCTAAACGTGTTCATAGGTCTTCGTTAAGCAAACTTGGGATATTAGCAAGTGTAGCAGTGCAACCAAAGGTGAGTGTCACTAACCCAATTACCGTGAACCCGTTTGGGTCACACCGAATAACTAAAAGTAAACAATGCTGACAAACTCGAGAGTGCTAGGCACCTCCCTGATGAACGTGAAAACTTGGAGTGCTCGGCACCCACTTGATGAACTTGAAGTGCCTTATGGGAAGCACTTGTGAATTACTTAAACAACTATTTCTGAAACGTGGTTAGTGCTAAAGATAATGTTTTCCGCTGCGTACTGTTAAACCGCTTTGTTATTAATGTTTGGACTTTACTCTGATTCGTTTAGTATTTGTAACTAATGGTTGAGGTCCTGGTCTAGTCGCACCCCTTAACGGTATAAACCCCGTTAGTGGTTAATTTGGGGGTGTGACAACTCGGATGTGTTTTGATGCAAAGAGGTAAGGTCATCGCATATGGGTCAAGGCAATTAAAGTCTCATGAGAAGAATTACACAACTCACGACCTAGAGTTGGGCGCAGTTGTTTTTGCCTTGAAATTTTGGAGGCACTACTTATATGGAACCAAATGTACGATATTCACTGATCACAAGAGCCTCCAACACATATTTGAACAGAAGGAACTCAAGATGAGGCAACGTAGGTGGGTCGAATTGCTAAACGACTATGACCTTGCGATAAAGTATCATCCAGGCAAGGCCAACGTGGTGGCCGATGCCTTGAGTAGAAAGGAGCATGTTAAGCCTAGAAGGGTTCGAGCTCTCCAATTAACGATCCATACAGGGCTACCGGATAGACTCCGGGATGCTTAGAAAGAGGCCCTAAGGGAAGAAAATTTTGGGTCTGAATCGTTACGTGACATACATGGAACTTCGGAGGTTAAGTCTGATGGGCTTCGTTATTATAATGACCGTATATGGGTACCTCTGCATGGGAACCTTAGAGACCTGGTGATGGACGAGGCTCACAAGTCTCGTTACTCAATCCATCCAGGTTCTGACAAAATGTACCAAGATCTAAAGGGGCAATATTGGTGGCCCAATATGAAAGTTGACATCGCTAGATATGTTAGCAAGTGATTGACGTGCGCAAAGGTCAAAACGGAACATCGAAAGCCAGCAGGATTACTGCAACAACCTAAAATTCCCGAATGGAAATGGGAACAAATCTCGATGGTTTTCATCACGGGATTGCCCCGTTCTTCTGGTGGTAACGATATGATTTGGGTTATCATTGACTAGCTAACAAAATCTGCCCATTTTCTAGCTATCAAGGAAAGTGACAAAACAGGACAAGCTTGCAAAGATATATCTCAAGGAGATTGTCAAACTCCACAGAGTGCCTTTATCTATTATCTCTAACCGAGACCCTAGGTTTGCTTCAAACTTTTGGAGAACCTTACAAACGGCGATGGGCACTCGCTTAGATATGAGTACCGCATATCATCCTCAAACAGATGGACAGACTGAACGTACCATCCAAACTCTAGAGGATATGCTTAGAGCATGTGTGCTCCACTTCGGGAAAAATTGGGAAACACATTTATCATTGGTAGAATTCTCCTATAACAACAGCTACCATACCAGTATTGGAGCCGCTCCATTTGAGGCTCTTTACTGACGAAAGTGCAGATCGCCGATCTGTTGCGCTGAGGTCGGTGAGAACCAACTCACTGGACCTGAACTAGTGCACGAAACCACGGAAAGAATCGTGCAAATCAGAAACCGCATGAAAGCGGCGAGAGATAGACAAAAGAGTTATGCAGATAAACGCCGAAGGCCGTTAGAATTTGAAGTTGGCGACAAAGTACTACTGAAAGTCTCGCCTTGGAAAGGCGTCGTACTCTTTGGCAAGCGCAGAAAGTTGAATCCCCGCTATGTAGGACCATTCGAGATCACCGAAAGCATTGGTCTGGTGGCTTACCGTTTAAATCTACCTCATGTATTGGATGGAGTACACAACGTGTTTCACGTTTCGAACTTGAGGAAGTGTTTAGTTGATGACACTCTCATAGTTCCGTTAGAAGAACTACAAATTAATGAACAACTGAGATTTATCGAACAACCCGTGGAAATCATGGGACGTGAGGAGAAAACGCTGAAACGAAGTAAAATTCCCATCGTCAAAGTGGGATGGCAATCAAAGCATGGACCGGAGTTCATGTGGGAACGAGAGGATTAGATGAGAAAGAAATATCCTCACCTATTTGATCAAGCCTCAACATCTAATCAAGGTATGAGTTAAATTTTGGGACAAAATTTCCTTAACAAGGGGATGATGTAGCAACCCTAAAATTTTTCTTGTCCTTCCACAGAAACTATAACAACTTAAGGCAAATTTTCGTGGACGAAAATTCCTTAACAAGGGGATGATGTGACAACCGGCAATTTCCCAGGCTAACCCCGTTAATAACTTGTATTATATTTCGATAACGTCCGTTACCTCAGTTAACTAGAATAGTTACACGAGCACTGCACATGAGTCTAGACGTCGGTTAACTTACTTGAATGTATATAATTTATAATTTTATATAAATTATATTTTATGATTTCATGAAAACGTTTTGTCATTTTATGTGACAATTATATCTATTATTTTTATGTGGTGTATATGTACATATATACGCATGTCATTTTATGATTTTATGTGACGATGAGTCACGTAATCGTACAAAACATTTCCATAATTTTAGTGAAATTTGAAAACTTATAGTTATTGGTTATAACTATGATTTTATGCTAGATATATAGGTTATATTTTTATAAAACTTTGTTCGTAAAATACGTTGTGACGTACACTCGAATAATCATCGCCAACTTACTCTTCGTTAGACCTCGTTAGTGTTCGTTAGACATATCTGAACTTTGAGGGGCTTAAATTTTAATCTTCTAAACTTATATTCTCTTTAATAAACCTGGAAGGATTGGTAGCGTAATTTCTCAAATTTAAATGCTCATTATGTAATATGGCCAGGGACCTATTTTGCCAATATGGCAAAGTCGTGATTTGAATCAAAAGAAACCGACGAACGACGGATCGTTTCTCCGGTAACCGTCTCCTCCTTCACACCCGAATTCAATGACATCGTCGGTTACATTCGGTGATCATTATTTCGATGCCAGACCAGTTTCCTATCATTTGAGAACTTTTGAGCACACCCAAAACCTCTCTCGAGCTCTCTCCCTTCTCTTTCGTTTTTTTTAAGTTTTCCGGCGAACTCAATTTCCCGAGCAACATGGCGCTGGTTCACCACCATTCTCACACTAACGTGATCGCCTCCCTCTGCCAAGCAACCCCGTAGCAACGATTTTGGGAACGGAGCACTATCGGGTGGTACGGGTTCGAGTTTTCGGTTTCGTTTCGGCCTCAAAAACACATCTAAACTCATCCCCGATTTGAGGTAACTAATTCTATATTCTAGTCGCACCTTTCCTTTCATTTTGTTCCTGGATTCGCGATTTTCCGGTGACCGGAATAAAACTCCGGCCACCGGAGTTTTGGGGAAGAAACTGATGACAGGTCGGGATTCCATATATATTAACTGTGCTGGGTTGAAACACAATCACCCCTGCAGCGCAGTTGGTTTATGCTTTGGTTTGGAACTGTGAGGTCTGGGGCTCGAACCCTCCCAACCCCAATTCTTTTACAGTTTTTGTCCCTGATTCGATTTCCATGTCACTGCCTGAACAAAAGCCATCTGTTTCGAGTTTTCAACAAATGGCGACCTAGCCTAGTGGTTAGGGCTTCACAATCTAAACTTGAAGTCATTGGTTCGAGTCCCATGACCCCGATTTTTTTGTGTTTTTATTTCTTTTTAATATTTTTAAGCATTATTTGGTCCAAAACTCAAACCTACTAGTACACGACTAATAAACCGTGTCCCGTGAAGTTTTCATAGACCCCGTTAGGGTACTCGTTGGACTTTTATTTTATGGAAATCCTATGATTTAAAAGAATTAAAAACTTATGGTTTTGTTTATATTAATATAAACTAGTTTTGAACATCGAAACATATATATAATTATATATTTGATTTATTTATGCTCATGTACACAAGCGTACGTTTTAAAGATGTCCTTTAAACTCTTGAATTTATGTCACGACATATAAATATATATTTAGGATATTTTATTTCATTTTTCGTCTACGTCTCGATATTTATATTTACGAATACATATATTTACCGATAATCTCTACAATTAGTATTTGGAATAACATACACACATTGATTTTCGTAAATCCTTGTGTCCTCAATCTAATGTCATTTTTTACTACTTTCGTAATAAATGATTTTTATCGCACGTTGGAAATTGTCACTTACGTCATATTTGGAATTACTTGTTATCAACAACGTCGTCTAGACTATGTGACTCATGTGCGGACACACACTTACGTATGTAAATTCAATAGGTGCTTGGTAGTTACGCAAGACTCGGAGTCTTACTAAATTGTAGCAGCGCACCCTAAGGTGAGTTTCACAACCTTTACGTTACGTCCGGTTTTGGACGATAACACACGCAAACACGTTACACCCGGGTTAGGGTGATAACACGGCAACGTTTATGTATGATTAAAGTAGAAATCCAACATATATCACATGTTCACGTAAAATGCTTATCTTTGAAAGTCCTTACTTATCGAACCGTTAATAGTTTATAGCGAGGGGATATTGGGTAGTACTACTGGGGTCTGACAAACCCCACTCAGCGGGCACGAGATGCACCACCCGACTGGCGGTCGGACTGAGGACAATGTCAGCCTAAACTTACCGTGATCGAGTAGACACGGGGAAGGCAAACCACGTAAGGAATTATTCCTACAACTAATTGGTCAGCTTCGGTTGCGAACGTTTTAGTGACATGAACTTAGGCTCGCTACCTACGATATGGATTGTACTGTTAATATACATGCTTACATACGAATAAAAATTGTTGTATTCGTACTGCATAACTATACTAGTTATACTTATGTGCTTATGTGAACTCACCAACATTAGTTGACACTTGCTCTTATGCATGCTTTTGCAGGACGCTAGGAGAATCTGATTTTTGGGCACGTACGTTGTCTAAAACCTTTTATTTTGGGAATTGGTTTTCAAATCTTTTCAACTTGAGCTGGTATTTACTCATCGGGCGCTTGCTTGCGCAACTTGACTTTTATGAGCTTCCGCTAAACTTTAACTCTGGTTTGATATTTCCCGTTTGGAAATATATTTACAATTTGAACCTTTAACTTATGTTTGATGTAACTAATGACTCGGGTCCTGGTCTGGTTCACACCCCACACGGTAAAATTCTGTTAGTGGAAATTGGGGGTGTCACAGTTTATGTGGCTCAGCCGCCAGGGTTTGTGGATGAAGAGCATCCAGATGATGTGTATCTCCTGGATAAAGCATTATATGGTTTGCATCAAGCTCCCCGCACGTGGTATGAGACTCTGTCAAAGCATTTGGTGGAAAATGGTTATACACGGGGAGTGGTTGATCAAACTCTGTTCAGAAAGAAGTTGAAGGATGATATCATAATGGTGCAAGTGTATGTGGATGACATCATCTACGGATCTACAAATGAAGAATTATGCACTGAGTTTGAGGATATCATGAATAAGAAGTTTGAGATGAGTGATCAAGGGGAGATGAACTTTTTCCTGGCATTACAAGTAAAACAAGATGAAACTGGAATTCTCATTCATCAAGCAAAATATGTGAATGAGATTCTGGAAAAGTTCAAGATGCAGGACTCCAAACCTATCTCCACTCCCATGGCATCCAGACCACTACTGACAGCAGATGCAGATGGAGAATCAGTGAGTGAATTCATGTATCGTTCGATGATCGGATCACTCATGTATTTAACAGCCAGCAGGCCGGATATTATGCATGCAGTGTGTGTGTGCGCACGTTATCAGGCTAATCCTAAACTCTCTCATTTATTTGTTGTTAAACGTATTCTTAGGTATCTGAAGGGCAGGCCTCGGCTTGGACTTTGGTATCCCAAGAATACTGATTTTCAATTGTTTACATTTACTGATAGTGATTATGGAGGTAGTGACCTTGACAGGAAATCAACCACTGGTGGATGTCAGTACTTGGGAGACAGACTCATCTCTTGGCAGAGCAAGAAACAACATACCGTTTCCAAGTCAACTGCAGAAGCTGAATATGTGGCAGCATCAACTGGATGCTCACAGGTAGTATGGATTCAGAATCAGCTCACTAACTACGGTATGGAATTTCTTAATACTCCAATCTGGCGGCTAGCGCTGGCGGCAGGGGCGGACCCATGTAGAACGGAAGGGGGTCAAGCGACCCCCCTCAATTTTGTACTCGTAGTAGAACGTTTTTTAAAGAATTTTCCAGTGACCCCCCATAATATATACAATTGACCCCCAAAAAATCAACAAATATTGATATACCGCAGTGGTCTCACCCACATGTGCGTGCGTCTCATATCAACCTTTACGTCGCAAGTTCGATTCTCACATCTCTCATCTTTTTTTAATTTCCTTGGATTTCAGTTCCCACAACAATTCAGTCTCCTAAAACCATACCACCCCTACCTATTCAAACCGGCCAGTAGCAATATCAGTTTTCAAAAGTCAAAACCCCTACAACCCTTGTTATCCTCTCCCACTATCACAACAAAAGTCATATTAAGGCTAAACACCATCTCAGAAAGGCGAAAGCTATCCTTTAACATGGATTCACTGGCACACACTAACTTAAATTCAAGTGAGTTGTGGTCTCCACGTAAAGACAATAGACAGATCCATGTTGAATCCATAAACAAAAATATCATGATCTCATCCATCTGTCATGTTCTTATAAGCGGGGATAAAGCTGAAGAAGGGGCAAGCCAAAAATGCCAGTGGCGTTCCCCGTGTAGCTTTTCTAATATTCCTTCGGATACAGTCAGAAGATCCAAGTTGATACTTGGTACATGATTAAAACTTGTTCATATGATCCATGAATTGATTCATGATTACATCAAATTGATACTTGATTACGTGAAATTGATACTTGATAGTTGATACAATATTATTTTACCCGACCCGACCCGACCCGACCCGACCCGAAAAATCTAACTTTGATATTGATATAAAAAAGAGGGCCGAAAAAAATGACCCCCCAGGAATAAAATCCTGGGTCCGCCACTGGCTGGCGGCCAACTTAATCGGTGGAGGTTGGGTTAGGGGCGGATCCAGGAGAAAAAGTCAGGGGTAGCGTTAAATAAAAAAATTGTCGGGACTAACGGGGGTTCGGAGGCAGCGCCCCCGAAATTTTTTTTAGGTAATTAACGAACTTCTGATCATATTTTCAAGGGGTTTTTGATCATATTTCTAGGTAAACACCATAAAATTTCTTCCGGGGGTCGCGAAAAATTCGTTTTAGGGGTCGCGAAAAACTGAAAACTTAAAAAAAAAAATTGCACGTCGGGGTAAAAATTCAAGGGCAGCTGACGCTACCCCTGGGGCCTTCTTAGGTCCGCCCCCGGGCTGGGTCTTAGAAAGATTGTGGTGTGATGACTGATGAGAAAGATTGAATGTGAAAAAGATTAAATGAAAAAATGTTGTAGATTTTGTCACGTATTGCTTGTATTCCCCAAATATTAGATATCCAAACTACCCCTAACTGTTTATTTTATTACATTTTATGCCATCCACTAAATTGAAATAATAATAAAGAAACGATTCCTTTATTAAAGTTTATTGCTAAATTAGCATAAGTTCAATATTTAAAATAATTAAAGTATAAAATAAACGTTTATTAATATTTAGATGTGTTACAAAAAACAAACAACTTTAATGATTCAGATTAAACCACCTCTTAACATTCAGAGGTGGTATTCAGATTCAGATATAAATCACTTATAAAAAACAAACGGGGCCTTGGTCTCTAAATATTGTTTTTGATAAAAAGGGTAAAGTCACCACTACCATATTATGAATTAT
>JBCNJP010014425.1:0-10975 GCA_039602395.1 Deinandra increscens subsp. villosa | reverse complement strand
GTAACCACCACCATCACCTTTCCGCCACTTGCTGATACTCTCCGGCGGTTCACAGCCACCGTCTTCGTTCATCGCCCGTCCTCGTCATCGAGCGTCGTCATCTTCATCATGCCGGGGGTCGGAGGCGGGTTTTAAAGCCGTCGTGGGTCTTCGTCGTGCAGGGTAACACCGACTGCAGGGGGAGTGGCGAGATGGTCGCCGGCATCTGCTGCTGACGAGCTTCGATTCGTCGGAGCTGCGTCGCCGGAAATAAAACGAACGGAAACGAGGGAGGAGCCAGGGAACGTCGTCGGTTGCTGCTGCTGGGTGGTTGCAGGTTGCCAGTAAAATACCCGGCAGAGGCCGTAGAAACGGACAGAAAAACAAACAGAGGGGTGTGTGTGTGTATCGCCGATGATTGAGCGGAGGGAGGCCGAATTGTCGCCGGGTTTCATCGGGAAATCGAGAGAGACGGGGAGGAGGGCTGTTCCTTCTTTCCTTCTTCTCATTTCTTTTTTTTTCTCTTTTCTGTACTTCAAACGTGTTTGTGTATATTGTATATGAATTGTGTGTGTTTGTAAGTGTGCATGTATGGATATATATTTATAGTAAACAAGATGGCATATACACTTCACACGTAGAGATATGACTACTACTTTCGTTTGATGAATCATACAATGATCAATTTGACATGTATTATGTGAGAAGTAAGGAACAAGCAAACCTTTTTAATAGGGTATAAAATAAATAAATAGGTATTATACTCGTATTCTGTACGCGTATAATAATATAATATTTTGTAAATTGTTTATAAAAATTTCCGAACACCTAAAGTATTACAAGAGTCTAATAAATATAAATATTATATTTATTTTTCAGTTAAACACACAAACCGGTGAATGTTCGTATAATTACGCGGTAAAGAGCGTGTCTAATCAGTGTCGCGACCTCGGCCGTTTGGCAGACCGAATACGTCTTTTTGACTGAAATTCTTCATAGGTATTATAATAATTATTTGTTCTTTGCCAAGTTACTAAAATTGTTTCGAACGGCTAACCGAATTGATTTTCGGTTATTATCGCGTAACAGAAACGGTTACCGCTTTCACCGTTTTTCGTGGCGAATATCGCAAATATATTTTATAATAATTATAAATCAAGTATTTAGCAATACCTTATATTCTAACTTCGTCTCGGTATTATTTTAGTGATATTCGTGCCTAAATACGGTTTATTACAAACCGGGCCCAAATCACTATTTTGCGTTTTTCCGCTTCGTTACAACTCAGATTAAAGATCCGTCTGTGCCCACGATCTTTATTTTTCGTTATCTATCATATTCTATAATTTCGACTCTTGACGTTTCCTCGAATGTCGTGTCGAATGTTCGTACGCGACGTTTTTCTATTATACGTATATATATTATATCACATATATTACAGCTACTTAACAAATATAGCACACGTATATAATTTAAGTCATAAAATTTTGGGGTGTTACAACTCTATCCCCCTTAAAAAGGTTTCGTCCTCGAAACTTGCTCAAACTGTAATTCAACTCACAGTGAGTTGTTTATCTCACCTTTCTTTCCCGGATCAATCCGGAAACCTTTCTGTGCATTTAATGCATTCATATCATATGAACTACTTCGTTCCTAGGCTACGATTTTAACATCGTAACAAACTTTCTATGACAATCTATCATTTAACTCTATTACCTATAAGGTAATACCTCAACTATTTCACTCACAAAATTGTGTTCACAATTTAGAATGTGAACCACATTTCTATGACTAATGCTAGTACTTTTAGGAATGAATTCCTAACGAACAGTCTAGCTAACGATTTTGGAAAAATATGTTTCAAAATAAAGGAACTCTTTCTTTTATCAATCACATACTATCTAGGCGGTTATAACTCTTTAACTACGTATAAGGTAGCCTGATTATGAATTCCACCGGAATATGCTTCGAATTTCCTAAAGTTGAAATTTATCCCGAAGCTTCTGCCATTCCGCTTTAACTTTCTGCGTACGTTAAACATTTATCTGTATGCTACAAGATTTGAACATCTCTTCTGGACATCAACAGTCCCTTAGTTACTTGTTAGTAAGTGATATGTATTCATGAATACTACTTATTTGTTTTCCACAGTGGCCCGTAATATCTACCTGCACGAGACTAATTCTAGTGCCACTTCTGGTTGTACCTTAGGTGTATATATATAGGATGTACCAGCGGCGTATCCACCACACCCTGGATATAACTCGAGGCGTACTATTATTAGTCTGGTGTAGGGCGATGTTACTATTCTAACCACAACAAAATCAGTATAATTCATGACTATTTATTACTTACTTAAATAACTACTTTGGACATTCTGCGTACAACCTCGTTTGCTGTTTGCATCTCTTGAGTGTAAACACTACTGCTGCAATTTCCCTTTTTCCATTAGGCCTAATCGGTAATGATCGTACCGATGCCCAAGTTAATCCGTTCATTACTTCGTTTCATGCCTGCTACTGATTAGGATTCCAAAAGGACTTGACATCTTCTTAGTCAACCTAATGGTGTTACATCCTTGGAAAGTCTTAGCGACTTCAGCTGTATTAACATAGCTTCTTTCTTTTCCTGATCTTCAGTACTTCCTTCTAATGCTCCATGCATTCTTCACCATCATTTAGAACTTTTAGAACGTCATTTGTCAGTATGCTCAGTTACGAGATTTCTGGGATTGAAGGAGCGTTCGTCATTCCAATCAACACTACTAATCACTTGTAATGATTATTTTGCTTCCGAAAAGTCATTCTCTTACAGTTTTATTCTTGCTCCTTTAGCAGGTGCTAATCTGATCTCAGATCATCTTTGGGGAATCGTCTTGCTCCTTGTAGCTAGTTGGATGATTTGATAAAGGAGATCTGCTTCTCACCGATGGCTTCTTCTTGCAGTCTATGCTTATCCTTGCCTTCCGTCTTTCTTCGTGAAATGGCTGGAGCATCCTAAGGCGATATATTTGGTCTAAAGAAATCTTCTGGCTTCTGTTGGAGATAACTGGTACGGTGTTTCTACTTCTGGCGTTGTTGCTTCTAATGTTGTTGTTGCGGGCGTTGTTGCTTCTAGCATTGCTCTTGACGTTGCTTTTGGTGTTGCTGCTTCTAGCGTTACTTCTGATGTTACTCCTGACGTTGCTTTCAGCGTCGAGTTGATTATGGAACCCCATTTCTTGATATGACGAGTTGCTCATTGGATTCACTGGTACGTTCTTCGGCTTCTTGGTTTTGCCTCTGAGTCAATGGCATACACCGAGTATGACTAATCTCTTGACTCGTGTACTTCCATGTTTTGTAATCCTTACTGCCAAGCCATCACGATCCTTGCATATGAAGTTGATTCTTCCTGCGGTTACAGATGAGTTACGCGTAGTATCTCGCGAGTCAATTCATTCAACGTCTAATTTTGCTTTATCGTTACCCTTAACTGGGTATTGATCTTAAGAAGAACATTTGTCAAATACTGATCATTTATTCGCATCGGTGCAATACACTCTGTGACAATTCCTAATATCGAATTCAGACCTCTGAGTTTGCCATTGCTGCTAATTTTGAATCGTCAGGCTCGTCCACGTATCAACATTCGTCTTGAGTTCATTTATCTTGACGTCTTTGCATTTGTCCTAAGGAAGACGTAATCCTAAGCTGTCTAAGGTAGCTTGATTACGGGATTCCCTGACAATGCTTTTCCTCTCCTTATGCTGGAATTCTGCTTCATGTAGATCATCCAATCATCGTGAGCTTCCATTTGAAGAAACAACATCCCTTTAGGACGTAAGTTCTTCTTGGCCTACTCTGGATCTCCATATTCCTAAGCTTGTGGATTCTCGATCCAGCTTGTGGTAACCTTCGTCATTTTTCTTTGAACTATTCTTAACTTCAAACTGCTAGCTTCTGTTTTAAGCCTTCCGGCCTCTCACCTATAGTGATGGTCTTCTGAAGGTAGCAACGTAGCTTGGAACGTTGTTTCCACTATTCTCGCCATAGCAATTCTCATTTCTTACTTTACCGTGACAGCGTCTATCACGTCTAGAGTTTCCTTGCTTAAGGCGACATTCTAGGCTTGTCTACACTTCTTTTCATCTTCAACGGTTCCTAAGTTCTCTACATGCATTTCTCGTACATCTGGTATATCGGCCTTCTTTGTTCAGAAGCTCCCTTAGCCTTCTTGTGGAATTCGTCGTCATTGTCTTCAAGATCCTTTTTCATCATCGTACCGTTTCCGTTTGTCTTTCATCGAGAGTCTATTTCTACCAGAAGCTTCCTCGGGACTAGCTCCACCAGCGGTCACTTTATTGGACATTCTCCACGTCAAAGCTTCCGGAAATTGATTAACAATTGATAGCAACGTAACCTTCAATGCTTCTGCCACTATTTTTAACATAACGGCTTTCATTCCTTTGCTGAAGGTACTCGTCTTTACTAACATCAGATTTCGTATCGGATGTCCCATTCGCATTCCTATCATGACTATGATTCCAATCTTCTGATTCTATTATCAAAATAGTCTGACACTTCAGAACTCATGTGACGTGAAGTCTCCAAATTTTGAATTCATGATAATTATATACGTGCACTTATATAATTATGATGCGTTCAAAACCCAGTTATTCTCATCACAGTCATCCCTGGTGTTCGTACTATTCCTTTTATTCTTTACCGGAAATTTTAAAACCGGTCCTTTAAAACTACATTTCTCTAGGCATTCTTTACAAGTTATTGACCACGTATCTCACCTACCCCGCACTAGGCCACACAACAGTTAGAACCTATGATATGTTTGTTTGGGTAAAATACCAAATTGCAGTAGCTAATTGCAATCGGGTAGTCTCCGTACTTGCATACCCTAAGTCCTACCTCCTATGTTCCTCGTGCAACATTTTTCCTATGGGCATGACTATCCTGACTGGCACTTACATTCCTTATCTTACCTTACTTTGTTTACCAAGAGTCCTAGTTTAAGTCTAGATACCGTGCTAGTATCTAAATCTCTTAAACCTGGCTCTGATACCAACTTGTGACGCCCACTCCCAGTCTTGGCTCCAGGAGGGGTCACGTGTCGGATTTACTCATGAACACATGGTACAACAGAGATAACTAAGCAGCGGAAATTAAAAACTTTTCATTTATATATATAACGAGTTACAATAGTAAGGAAGATAATAACATAATCTATAACTAGATCTTATCTATAGCTATGCCAGTCTACTACCGAGTCATTCCTGATAGCTTGCCCATCTAATCTGCCCTTGCTAGAGCCCTTTCCTTGCTACTTTAAACATCACCGATACCTGACATACATGCTTTTAAAGGTCAGCTTACGCTGGTGAGTTCTAAGTATTTTAAAACTTTACCTTTCCTTGAAAGGTTTACCTCAAACATTTGGGCCTAACGACCCCTTCTTTATAAACATTTATCAGGTATAAAACATAACAGAATTATACCAAAACATTTATCCTTTATCAGGTATAAGACATAACAGAATTATACCAAAACATTTAACCATTCATTCTACTAAGCATTGTCTATTGGAACCACGTTAGTTCCTCGGGCAACCGTCGCCACCCGAAACCTTTCATAGAGTAACCGTCGTTACCCCGGGGAACTATCATCCCCCGCTTCTGATTGTACAACCACCTTTTCCCTTTCTCTAGACAATATCTGCTTAGATTAAAACTTTTTCAACCTTTTAAACCTTTTCATCCTTTTCAAAAGTCCATTTAAATAACTCTTTTATTTGGACTCATAACCGTTTCAACACCAGTCCAATACCCGTATATGGAAATAAGCGTTTCATAAATATAATGTTATGGGTCTTGCATAACAAGGCTAATAAGATCATTTTTACCCGACGCTTAGTCCTATACATAGGCTTAGACCAAACATTCACATTTTTCATTTCTCAAAGCTTTATATAAAAATTTCATCCTTTATATTACCCGTTTATTATAACCTTCCCGAAAAAGTAATAACAGATAACTATAAAACAGTTATAAGTATTATATGTGTATCAACACAAAACAAGTAAAGGCATCTCAGATACTTTTTAAGTGAACAGTTGAATATATATATCATTGCATGTATATCAGGCCCGGAAATATTAAAACATTTAAAAGTGGGCTCATAGAACTCACCTTATTCTCTTAAGCAGTTAATTCAGAGAAAACCTCCGCTATGCCTTCCAATTAAACCTAATTGCGTATTGTACGGCGTTAACGCAAAGTTTAATATAATAAACACTTCCTATGTTTATTTTAATACTTCATTAACTTAATAATACTTAGTTATTAAGTTTATTCCTTTTAGAGGTCAAAATGACCAAAATGCCCCTTTGGGCCGTTATCCTTTTCTTTCGTTAATAATATGAAGACACGCATTCCTATAAGTAAACGCTCACTCCGGGATCGCCCAGTGAGGGATGCCATTTCCCAGTTGGGATTTATGCGACACCCTCGCTTTTGCCAGAAATCCCAGTGTACAGGCGTCTACCCTTCCGGTCCGCGCGAACTTCTAAATATCCGATTAACTCGGTATCTTAAATACTTTACCATTTATCCATTTTAACTTTATATATACTTATTATATATATAAACATAGTTCCATGTCAAAAATCAAATCTCCATACCCTTCGGATTATTTTATATTAAACAATCATATCTCAAAACCCTAATTTCCCGTTTTTCTCATTCCTTTATCAAAAATCCATTTTAATTCAAAACTGACTTAGGGTATTATCCGTTATAACATTTTATATCATGCTTTAAAATTTCAAAGCTTGGTTCATTATCGTTTGCTCGGGTTTGACAGAACAGTGTCTAGAAAACCCTAATTTCTCATTTCAACACTTAAATGTACATATTAACATATTTTAAATATGTTTCAAACATATATTAAACATTATTTAATCCGATAATTACTTTATAATTATCGTTAACCTTTATATTAAATATATATGTTAAATATATATTTAATATATAAATCTTTTCTTTTAACCAATTTTATTTAAGTAAAATTGATTAATAATTATATATATTTATTCGTCTTAAATATATATTTATATCATTTATCCCGTCTTATTATGATTTGATATAAACTTTAACTTAAAATATAATATTTGTAATAATAACAAATATTTAACGGGTTTACCTCTTGACGGGTCATGAAACGAGTCCGAAATAACCGAATAATAAAGTTGTCCGTTCTTGACAAACGAATAGTCCTTCCCGACTATTTTCTCGCCACGAGCATTTTCCCGTTGTCGGTTTGTCGTTTGGACCTCGTTACGCCACCGAAACACTGACCGAAAGTGTAAACGGGTTAACTCGTCGTCACTATTTTACGCCCCGTTTGCCGCCACCGTGGATCACCTTCGACGACCGTTAATCACCGCAACCATTCTCCGCCATCCCGGTAGTTCACTATCGTCTCCGTCTTCGCCCGTCGTTAACCGCACGTCACCGAAAGTCAAACGAAAGAGGGGACGGTTTTATCGGGTTTACCGGTTTTAATCCGGTTTCATCATGTTTAACGTAACCACCACCATCACCTTTCCGCCACTTGCTGATACTCTCCGGCGGTTCACAGCCACCGTCTTCGTTCGTCGCGCGTCATCGTCATCGAGCATCGTCATCTTTATCATGCCGGGGGTCGGAGGCGGGTTTTAAAGCCGTCGTGGGTCTTCGTCGTGCAGGGTAACACCGACTGCAGGGGGAGTGGCGAGATGGACGCCGGGTTCTGCTGCTGACGAGATTCGATTCGCCGGAGCTGCGTCGTCGGAAATAAAACGAACGGAAACAAGGGAGGAGCCAGGGAACGTCGTCGGTTGCTGCTGCTGGGTGGTTGCAGGTTGCCGGTAAAATACCCGACAGAGGGTCGCCGTAGAAACGGGCAGAAAAACAAACAGAGGGGTGTGTGTGTGTATCGCCGATGATCGAGCGGAGGGAGGCCGGATTGTCGCCGGGTTTCATCGGGAAATCGAGAGAGACGAGGAGGAGGGCTGTTCCTTCTTTCCTTCTTCTCATTTCTTTTTTTTTTGTCTTTTCTGTACTTCAAACGTGTTTGTGTATATTGTATATGAATTGTGTGTGTTTGTAAGTGTGCATGTATGGATATATATATTTATAGTAAACAAGATGGCATATACACTTCACACGTAGAGATATGACTACTACTTTCGTTTGATGAATCATACAATGATCAATTTGACATGTATTATGTGAGAAGTAAGGAACAAGCAAACCTTTTTAATAGGGTAAAATATAAATAAATAGGTATTATACTCGTATTTTGTACCCGTATAATAATATAATATTTTGTAAATTGTTTATAAAAATTTCCGAACACCTAAAGTATTACAAGAGTCTAATAAATATAAATATTATATTTATTTGTCAGTTAAACACACAAACCGGTGAATGTTCGTATAATTACGCGGTAAAGAGCGCGTCTAATCAGTGTCGCGACCTCGGCCGTTTGGCAGACCGAATACGTCTTTTTGACTGAAATTCTTCATAGATATTATAATAATTATTTGTTCTTTGCCGAGTTACTAAAATTGTTTCGAACGGCTAACCGAATTGATTTTCGGTTATTATCGCGTAACAGAAACAGTTACCGCTTCCACCGTTTTTCGTGGCGAATATCGCAAATATATTTTATAATAATTATAAATCAAGTATTTAGCAATACCTTATATTCTAACTTCGTCTCGGTTTTATTTTAGTGATATTCGTGCCTAAATACGGTTTATTACAAACCGGGCCCAAATCACTATTTTGCGTTTTTCCGCTTCGTTACAACTCAGATTAAAGATCCGTCTGTGCCCACGATCTTTATTTTTCGTTATCTATCATATTCTATAATTTCGCATCTTGACGTTTCCTCGAATGTCGTGTCGAATGTTCGTACGCGGATCGCGACGTTTTTCTATTATACGTATATATATTATATCACATATATTACAGCTACTTAACAAATATAGCACACGTATATAATTTAAGTCATAAAATTTTGGGGTGTTACAACTCTACCCCCTTAAAGAGGTTTCGTCCTCGAAACTTGCTCAAACTGTGATTCAACTCACAAGTGAGTTGCTTATCTCACCTTTCTTTCCCGGATCAATCCGGAAACCTTTCTGTGCATTTAATGCATTCATATCATATGAACTACTTCGTTCCTAGGCTACGATTTTAACATCGTAACAAACTTTCTATGACAATCTATCATTTAACTCTATTACCTATAAGGTAATACCTCAACTATTTCACTCACAAAATTGTGTTCACAATTTAGAATGTGAACCACATTTCTATGACTAATGCTAGTACTTTTAGGAATGAATTCCTAACGAACAGTCTAGCTAACGATTTTGGAAAAATATGTTTCAAAATAAAGGAACTCTTCCTTTTATCAATCACATACTATCTAGGCGGTTATAACTCTTTAACTACGTATAAGGTAGCCTGATTATGAATTCCACCGGAATATGCTTCGAATTTCCTAAAGTTGAAATTTATCGCGAAGCTTCTGCCATTCCGCTTTAACTTTCTGCGTACGTTAAACATTTATCTGTATGCTATAAGATTTGAACTTCTCTTCTGGACATCAACAATCCCTTAGTTACTTGTTAGTAAGTGATATGTATTCATGAATACTACTTATTTGTTTTCCACAGTGGCCCGTAATATCTACCTGCACGAGACTAATTCTAGTGCCACTTGTGGTTGTACCTTAGATGTATATATATAGGATGTACCAGCGGCGTATCCACCACACCCAGGATATAACTAGAGGCGTACTATTATTAGTCTGGTGTAGGGCGATGTTACTATTCTAACCACAACAAAATCAGTATAATTCATGACTATTTATTACTTACTTAAATAACTACTTTGGACATTCTGCGTACAACCTCGTTTGCTGTTTGCATCTCTTGAGTGTAAACACTACTGCTGCAATTTCCCTTTTTCCATTAGGCCTAATCGGTAATGATCGTACCGATGCCCAAGTTAATCCGTTCATTACTTCGTTTCATGCCTGCTACTGATTAGGATTCCAAAAGGACTTGACATCTTCTTAGTCAACCTAATGGTGTTACATCCTTGGAAAGTCTTAGCGACTTCAGATGTATTAACATAGCTTCTTTCTTTTCCTGATCTTCAGTACTTCCTTCTAATGCTCCATGCATTCTTCACCATCATTTAGAACTTTTAGAACGTCATTTGTCAGTATGCTCAGTTACGAGATTTCTGGGATTGAAGGAGCGTTCGTCATTCCAATCAACACTACTAATCACTTGTAATGATTATTTTGCTTCCGAAAAGTCATTCTCTTACAGTTTTATTCTTGCTCCTTTAGCTGGTGCTAATCTGATCTCAGATCATCTTTGGGGAATCGTCTTGCTCCTTGTAGCTAGTTGGATGATTTGATAAAGGAGATCTGCTTCTCACCGATGGCTTCTTCTTGCAGTCTATGCTTATCCTTGCCTTCCGTCTTTCTTCGTGAAATGGTTGGAGCATCCTAAGGCGATATATTTGGTCTAAAGAAATCTTCTGGCTTCTGTTGGAGATAACTGGTACGGTGTTTCTACTTCTGGCGTTGTTGCTTCTAATGTTGTTGCTGCTGGCGTTGTTGCTTCTAGCATTGCTCTTGACGTTGCTTTTGGTGTTGCTGCTTCTGGCGTTGCTTCTGATGTTACTCCTGACGTTGCTTTCAGCGTCGAGTTGATTATGGAACCCCATTTCTTGATATGACGAGTTGCTCATTGGATTCACTGGTACGTTCTTCGGCTTCTTGGTTTTGCCTCTGAGTCAATGGCATACACCGAGTATGACTTATCTCTTGACTCGTGTACTTCCATGTTTTGTAATCCTTACCGCCAAGCCATCACGATCCTTGCATATGAAGTTGAGTCTTCCTCCGGTTACAGATGAGTTACGCGTAGTATCTCG
>JBCNJP010014424.1:0-10979 GCA_039602395.1 Deinandra increscens subsp. villosa | reverse complement strand
CCTTAGAAACTTTTATAAATATGTCCTATAATGATTTGGTGCATAAAATGATAGAACGGATGAAGTTTAGGGGTTAAAATGTAAATTAAAACTAGAGGGACCAATTCTGCCAATTCGGCAAAGTAGGTCGCGGGTCGCGAGACCCCTCTCTCTTTCTGTCGCGATACGCGACTACTCCTGGTCGCAGAATTGGCCACGAGTTCGTCGTGCAGCCCAAGTTTGCTCGATTTTGCTGGCACTAACGTGTCAAATTCGAGGATTAGTCACCATAGCCACCTGGCTAAGCCTACTGCGACCCTCCCAGTATAAATAGCAGCCTCGTTCCTTCATATTTGAGCACCAATTCACGAAAATCATCTCCTAAAAACCCTAGAACACTTCCGAACTTTCTTCTGCGAAATTGGAGCAATCGGTGAGGAATTAGAAGGCCATCTTCTGCAGTCCTACGTTTCTAGGTATGCTCTACAATAGCCCCATGTTAATTTCAGTTTTTATGATGTCTAGATTAAAGATCTAAAACTATGTAAAAATTAGGGTTCATAAGCTTGTTTTGCCAAAATTGGGTGATCGGGTGGGAATTAGGGTCTGAATTTTTGTAAGCAATCCTAATTTAATGTGTTTTAAGAAAGCCCTAAGTTTTTTTCAGAATTTGAAAAGGTTTGGTAAGGGTTTTGTAAACGGGTCAAAATTAGGGTTTTCATAACGTTATTCTGCCCAAATTGACTAAACGATGTCAAATTAAGCTTTGAGCTTTTAAAGGATATTATAAAATGTTATAATGGATAATACCCTAAGTTGGTTTGAATTAAAAATGAGTTTTGATAATAAAACGAGAAATTCATGAAATTAGGGTTTCTAAATATGATTATTTAATATAAAATAATCCGGAGGGTATGGGGACTCGATTTTTGGCATGGTAACATGTTTATATATATAATAAACATATATGGGTTTAAAATGGATAAATAATAAAGTATTAAAGATACCGAGTTAATCGGATATTTAGAAGTTCGTGCGGACCGGAAGGGTAAGCGCCTGTACTCTAGGGTTTCTGGCAAAAGCGGGGGTGTCGCATAAATTCCAACTGGGACCTGGCATACCTCACTGGGCGACCCCGGGGTGAGCGTTTACTTATAGGAATGCGCGTCTTCATATTATCATTAAAAGAAAAGGATAACTGCCTAAAGGGCATTTTGGTCATTTTGACCTTTAAAAAGGGATAAACTTAATAATTGAATATTATTAAGGTAATAAGATATTAAAATAAACATAGGAAGTGTTTATTATGTAAACCTTGCGTTAACGCCATACGATACGCAAATTAGGTTAAATTGGGAATCACAACGGGAGTTCTGTCCAAGTAACCGGTTAAAGAAATAAGGTGAGTTCTATGAGCCCACTCTTAAATATTTTAAATGTTTTAAATGTTTTAAACTGATTTTCAGGCATGATATACATACAAATGATTATATGAAATGCATTTGAATATTGAATATATGTATACTGAAATGTTAGTGCTATGCTAATGAACATATTGAACTGTTAAATTGTTATTGAATTGATATATATACGTGGACTGTTATGGAAATGCATATACGTGAAATATCTTGAATAGATAAACTGTTAAAAAGGCTTTTGGGATAATATATATATATATAAATATATATATATATATATATATATATATATATATATGATATGTTATGAAAATGATGTTAAATCTTTTGTACATATGATATGTGCTATATTGCTTTGAAATTAAATAGTCAAGTGATAAAGGAATTATTAGTAAACGTTATAGTGAATATGTATGATTATATGAGAACAGGTGATGCATTTGCTTTATTATTATGTGGTGGATACGCCGCTGGTACTTCCTATATATATACATAATAATATTAGTTACCCAGTATATCAGAAGTGTGGAGGATACGCCCTGTATACATACACCAACGGTAAATTGGGGGATGTCCACTTGTTGCAGTATATGAAGACCTTATCACTGTTTACTAATAATCTTAAGTCACTTGGGTATTTAACTAAGGGCGGGTAGTAGTACAAGGGAGTTAGGAGGTAGTGTTGCTCAATGGGATTAGAGACCACTACAAATAGAAAGGAGGAAAAAGGCTACTGACCGTTATAGGGAATACTCTAGAAGGGTAAACTCGGCAGTTAGCAAATAGGGGGAAACGGGGCAACTGTCCGTTACAGGGAATGCCCTAGAAGGGTAAACTCGGCAGTTAGCAAATAAGGGAAAGCGGGGCAACTGACCGTTATAGGGAATACCCTAGAGGGGTAAACTCGGCAGTCGGCAAAGATGGTTTCTCTGCTTATACATTAGCAGGGTTTACACTAGTAATAAATGTTGGGGTTGTAGGAAGGGATAGCGGGATAAATGGTTTTATAGGGGGTGTTTCCTGTTAAGGAATATTACGTATTGTATAATTGTGATATATATTATACTTGATAATTGTCTGTGAAAAAGGGATCTTGCAGGTCCAAGGGTTTTAAACCTCACACCGAGGTAAAGCTTTTAAAATATAGAACTCACCAGCGTAAGCTGACCTTTTTCCAAAAATGTATGTATGTCAGGTCAGGGTGAGGCTTCGACTAGTTATGAGAAGGCCCTGGTGATAAGGGATTAGACGGGCAAGCTATCGGACCGAAGGAGGGTTTTGGCAAGCTGGCATAGTTATAGCAATAAAATGTAGTGACAGATAGTATTTCCTTATGTAAATTATCTCTTACTTTGTAGTACTTGGCAAATAAATAAAAGTTTAAAATTTCCGCTGCTTAGTTATCTCTGTTGATACCTTGTGTTCATGAGTAAATCCGATTCGTGACCCCTTCTAGAGCCAAGTCTGGGAGTGGGCGTCACAAGTTGGTATCAGAGCCTTGGTTTAAGAGATTTAGGTACTAATGCAGTATCTAAACTTAAACTAGGACTCTGGGAAAACAAAGTAGGATGAGATAAGGGATGTAGATGCCAGCTAGGATAGCTTGTGCCCATAGAAATGAGGTTGCATTAGGGACATAATAGGTAGCACCTAGAGTATGTGAAGTGTGGAAGAAACCCGATTGCAATTAGCTACTGCAATTTGGTATTAGCCACATAAACATGCCCTAAGTCCTAACTATTGTATGCCCGAGTGCGGAGAAAGTTATGAGATGATGAAATGAGGGAGAAGATTTAAAGACCGGTTTTAACTTAGAGTTACCGGTAAAAGGATAAAGAAAAGAGTAGACACATAGAAGGAGTGTGATTGAAGTAACTGGGGTTTTGAAAACATCATAACTATATAATTGCTTTGGTACCGGTACTTATCTGGTTATCATGTATTCAAAAGTTCAAGGACTTTACGTCACATAAATTCTGAGATGTCATTCACCTGGAATGTAGGATGATGATGATAAGAGGCGGACGTGGTAGAGGTAGAGGTGCCGGCAGAGCAACCGGTGCTGGAAGACGTACGCGTGCGAATCCCGAACGAGATAATAACGCGAGAGCCAACGTCTTTACTAACGAGCAAAGGGCAGCTATGGCGGAAGAGTTGAATCAAATGTTCCAGGCGGCTTTGCCTAATCTAATCGCTCAACTTCATGGAGCTGCTGGTGGAGGTGCAAATGGAGCCGGAGGAGCCGCTGGTGATGCTGCTGGAAATGCGGGAAATGCCGATCGCGGATGTTCTTTCAAATCGTTTAGTGGATGTAGGCCTCCGTCATTTGAAGGGCAGAGAGATGCAGGATCGACTGTTCGTTGGATTCGAGAGATGGAAGCTGTGATAGGTATTAGTGAGTGTCGTCCAGATCAAGCGGTGAAGTATGCAGCCCATTCCTTCAAAGGAGAAGCATTATTCTGGTGGGACTCTATTTTACAATCCCGAGGCGAGCAAGCCGTTGTAACTATGAGATGGAATGATCTGAAGACATTAGTAATGACCAAGTTTTGCCCGAAACACGAGTTGGAGAAAATTGAGATTAACTTTCTAAAGTTCGAAGCGGGTACTATGACCCATCAAGAGTTCACAAGCAAGTTTGACGAGATGGCGAGATTAGTACCAAGGTTGGTGACACCCGAAGAGGAAAAGGTGAAGAGGTACGTTCAGGCCCTTCCTGCTGCCGTTAGGAAAATAGTTAGGCCTCATGTTCCAAAGACGTACCAGGAAGCAATTGACATCAGTGCTATGGTCTATGAAGAAGAATATGGCGACAACGGAAGACCAGGAGAAGTTAAGAGGAAGATATCTGAGACTGGAGAAAGTTCAAAGAAGAATGACCGAGATTTTCACAAGAAGAAGAAAGATTCAAAAGGCGACAAGCCTAAGTGTCGTATTTGTGACAAGTATCATCATGGAGAATGTTGGGTAAAACCAACGAGTTGCTATAGGTGTGGAAAGGAAGGACAGTACTCTAACAATTGTGCGGAAGCTAAGAAATGCTATGAGTGTGGAAGCCCGGGGCATGTTAAAGCAAATTTCCCTAAGATAGTGAAAAACCCGATACCATTGAGGGCAGTTCCAGCTTCAGAAACCAAGGGCAAAGTTTATACCCTAACTGCTATCGAAGAACCTGGTATGACCTCAGGTACATTTCTCGATAAATAATGTGCCTGATTTTGTGTTATATGTTTTATCAAATAATTTTATGAATTACTTGGTAGACCGTTAGTTAGGATCAAGAATCCTTTAGATCATAACTGCCTTAGAAAAATGAACGTTAAACGTCAGAATCGTCCGAGGATTTGGAAATTGCAGCAGTAATGTTTACACTCAGGAAATGGGAGCATTAAATGAGATTACACATAGGATATCCAACTAGCTCATTGAAAGTAAGTGATAAATAGTCATAAATTATACTGACCTTGTTGTGGTTAGAATAGTAATGTCATCCTACACTGGGCTAGGACTAGTACACCTCTGGTTGTATCAAGGGTGTGGTAGATACGCCGCTGGTACATCTTATATATATACACCTGAGATACAACGAGAAGTGGACTAGAGTTAGTCTCGTGTAAGTAGATAGTACGGGCCACTGTGGAAAACAAGATCAATAGAATTTATGGATATAAATCACTTATTAGTAAGCAAGTGAGGGACTGTTGGAATTTAAGAATCAAGATCAAGCTATGCAAAGTGTAGAGAAACGTTCGACGTACGCAAAGGATAAAATGGAGTAGTAGAAGTCTCGCGGAGGCACATTCTTCCAAGAAGTTAGAAGATTTTTTCATCGTTACAAATCCAAGCTCTTTTAGTGTTTTGTCAAGTTTAGCATTCCAGGCCCTTGGTGCCTGCTTCAGGCCATACAAGGCCTTGTGTAAGTTGTAAACCTGCTCCTCCTTGCCTTTCACCTTGAAACCATCAGGCTGTGAGACATAAACCTCCTATTGTAGTTCACCATTTAGAAAGGCAGTTTTGACATCTAAATTGTGAACACTCCATCATTTTGTTACAGCCATTGCCAAAATCAGTCTCACACTTTCTATTCTGGCTACAAGAGCATAAGGTTCTTTAAAATCAATTCCATTCAATTATACATAGCCCTTTACCACTAATCTGGCCTTGTGCTTGAAAATCTTTCCTTTAGCATCTGTATTCAATTTGTACACCGACTTTAACCCAATTGCCTTATGGTTTGAAGGGAATTTGGTTAAAGTCCAGGTCTAGTTCTTCTGGATTGATTCCAATTCAGCCTTCATTGCTTTCTTCCAGCATTCTTGTGTGGCAGCTTCATTATAAGTTAAAGGATCATCATCCACCAACATCAATTGACCATCTCTTGCGTACAATTCTTGAATCTGTTCTTCACTAAGTGCAGCTGATTTGTCCTGCGCCTCTTCAACACCTCTGAATCCTTGAATTGGAGTTTCTTCATTGAAAGGCACAGTTTCAGGTTCTCTATCTTCACCATGAATATGAACCGATCCATGTGAGGAACTGCCACTGCTGCATTGGATTAAACTTGTACTTTCTGCAAAACCACCATTACTGAAGGGACTGTTAGAGTAATGATGATACGGGGATGGAGTTACTGGTTCACTTGTTGAACTGTATTCATCACTTGTCAACATCTGCCCTTCTACTGAACATTGTAGCACAGTTGACCATGTATTAGGTGTTGACCCTTCAACAAGTGCCTTATCCCATTGCCAACCTCTTGCTTCTTCAAAAACAACATCTCTGGATATTACCACCTTATTGTTTTTATGATTTAGTAATCTGTAGGCCTTAGTTCCTTGTTCTCTTCCTAGGTGCACCATTGGAATACTTCTACTTTCCAACTTCTTTTTATGATCTGTCATAACCTTTACATGAGCAACACATCCAAAAATATTCAAGTAGTCAACTTTAGGCTTTTTTTCCCTCCAGGCTTGATAAGGGGTCATGTCCTGGACTCCTTTTGTGGGTACTCTATTAAGAATATGGACTGCATGTCTGACTGCTTCTCCCTACAGTACTTCTGGTACATTCATTGACTTTAAAACTGATCTTGTCATGCCTAGAACAATCTTGTTTCTCCTTTCAACCACCCCATTTTGTTTTGGGGTGTAGGGAACAATGGTTTGTCTCTGAACACTTGTCTCCTGACAAAACCTTACAAAATCATGAGAGCCAAAGTCACCCCCCCCCCCTCTCAGTCCTTAACATTTTGACCTTCAAATCACTTTCCTTTTCAAACTAGTGATTTGAAAACCTTAAAGTTTCCTAAGGCCTCATCCTTTGATTTTAGTAAGTACACCCACATATATCTACTGAAATTATCTACAATAAGCAAAAAAATACTTGTTATCTCCCATAGTTGTTGGACTAAGTGGCTCGCATGGATCTGCATGAACCAATTTAAGTGGCTTGGTAGCTCTCTAGTTTGCTTCATGTTGAAAAGGGTGTCTTGTCTGTTTTGCTGTTAGACATCCTTCACAAATCTGTCCCGGATGAGACAGGCTTGGCATGCCTTCTACCATGCCTTTCTGAGTCATCAGTTCCAGTGCCTTGAAGTTAACATGCCCCAACCTGGCATGCCAAACCCAAGCTTGTTCCTTCAAACAGGTTTTCAAGCAAACTGGCTTGGCTATTGTTTATGTAATTTTATATAACATGTTATCTGATCTCACTACCTTCATTACCAATACATTATGACTGTTATACAGTCTTAAGTAATCATCCTTAATCTAAACAGAATAGCCCTTTTCATTTAGTTGACCAATGCTTAAAATATTACTAGTCAAGGCAGGGATAAAGTAGACATTCTCTATCATCAATTGTTCACCATTTTTACACTTAAATAAAATAGTACCTTTTCCTTGAATGTTTACTTTTGAACTATCTCCAAACCTGACACTGCCCTTGACTTCTTGATTGAGTTCAGCAAATATCTCCCTTCTTCCAGTCATGTGGTTATTGGCTCCATTCTCCAAGTACGACATATTCATTGCATCCTTTGTGGCTTCTTCATACAACTTTGGATTCACTCTTTCTTCATTCACCATGATCACGGACTTTTGTTCTTCCTCTCCATAGACAGTTAGCATGAGAGTTCCATCATCCTCCTTGTCTTTGGTCAAGTTCACTTCCTGTTCTTGCTTCTTTTCTTCCTTACATTCAAATGCATAATGACCAAAAATTTTGACAATTGTAACACTTTACCTGCCTCTTGTGTTTTGGTTTATGGTTCCAACTGCCACCTTCATGTGAAGAACTAGATTGTCCATGACCTCCTGCTACCTCTGAAGGACCCCTGTCCCTTGAACCAGTCTTGCCTTCTCTTTCATTTACAATCCCTTTCCCTTTGCCACTTGACTGCCTGACACCATCCTTGGTTTGTTTGTTGTTCTCCATCTTGCTAAGTAGCAAAGATGAGTCACTGCTGGATCATCCTCTTCTTATTTTCAGCCTATCCTTATATACCTTCAATCTACCAATGGCTTCCTCAAAAGGCATCTTCTTGACTTCTGAGTTTATTCTATTGATGCAACTAAATGAATGAATTTATCAGTAACCATGTCTAATAGTTTCCTGACAAGTTCCTCATCTCCCAACACAGCCCCTACTGCATTGTATTTTGAAATCATGCCAGAGAGTTTCCCTGCATATTCATTAATAGTTTATTTTTCCTTCAAACTCAGTGCTTCAAACTCCACCTTCAAAGTGTGGAGTCTTGCCTTACGAACTCTGTCAGCCCCCACAAACCTTGTCTTCAAGGATTTCCACACATCTTTTGGTGTCTTTTTCTTTGCAACCTGAAGCAAAATTTCTTCAAGGATTACTTGGAAAATGTAAGCTCTTGCTATCTTGCTTTTCTTCTCATCAACGGTTGTCCCTACTTCTTGTTCAACAGCTTCCCAAACTCCATGAGCATCAGGTACAACCTCCATCTTGATCGCCCAAGTAGTGTAATTTATTGCATTCAAGGTTGGGCATTGGAACGAAAAAGGATTATCCTTTTTGGGTTGGTAGTTGTTATAACTGGCATTTCTGCAAATCTGGGAAATTTTGGCATAAAACTGGGATCAAAAGTGAAGCTAGCTCTGATACCAAATGTTGGGTATCAGATAGAGATAGGTATGCAACAATAGCCGAGTGCTTATCTTATTAATAATCAAATATTGTCGAATGATTACAATAAGAACTAAGGTATAGAATTTTTTACTAGTTGGCTATCTTACTATCTAAACATGAACTTAAATACTAAACAAAATACTCATAACAAACACTCTTGAATAACTGGATCATGGCTATAAACTCGGTCACCATTAATTGAGTCCATGCACACGTGCTAAACAATTCTAACAGTCACCCTTATTCTCCAAGAATCTGTGACATGGCATTGCCACATCACCCTTCATTAACACTACGTCAAAATTCACCTTTGGCCACGGAAAAAACCGTGACAAAAGGTGTTTTGTCACGTTTTTTTTTTCCATTCCAAACGACACCATAGGTGTCGTGACCATATGTACCCTACGGCCACGTTACAATATCAGTGGCTGAAGCCACCTATAAGCGTGGCTAAAGGGTACCAATATTTGTTGTTGTAATCAAACAATTCTTCAGAAAAGCATGGCGAAAGGGTTCCAACGGCCACATGTGTTTGGTTAACGTGGCCTTTGGTATTTTATGGTCACGTATATTCGTGTTTTAGCCACATACATTATAAAAATACGTGGCCAAATGGTTGCTGAAATCATACATTTTGTCACAGTACGCGTGGCCAAAGGGTGGCAACGGCCACGTTAAAATATCAAAAGCGTGGCCTTTGGTATTATATGGTCACGTATATTTGTGTTTTAGCCACATATGTTATAAAAAAACGTGGCCAAATGGGTTGCTGAAATTATAATTTTTGTCCCAATACGCGTGGCCAAAGGGTGGCAACCGCCACGTTAAAATATGAATAGCGTGGCCTTTGGTATTATATGGTCACGTATATTTGTGTTTTAGCCACATATGATATGAAAAAACATGGCCAAATGGGTTGCTGAAATCATAAATTTTGTCCCAATAAGCGTGGCCAAAGGGTGGCAACTGCCACATTAAAATATAAAAAGCGTGGCCTTTGGTATTATATGGTCACGTATATTTGTGTTTTAGCCACATATATTTGGAAAAAAAAAGTGGCTAAAGGGTAGTTGAAATCAGATATTTTGTCCCAATACGCGTGGCCAAATGGTGGCAACGACCACGTTAAGATATAAAAAAGCGTGACCTTTGGTATTATATGGTCACGTATATTTGTGTTTTAGCCACATATAATTGGAAAAAAAAGTGGCCAAAGGGTAGTTGAAATCAGATAATTTGTCCCAATAAGCGTGGCCAAATGGTGGCAACGGCCACGTTAAAATATAAAAAGTGTGGCCTTTGGTATTATATATATGGTCACATATATTTTCTTAATTACAATTAATTGATTTACATATATCACCTTACTAAAGCTATTAATTACATATATACCCAAGCCTAAAATTTTATTACATATATCCCCTTCTCATAACAAAATTACCCATTTACCCTTATCATTTTCAAAACCAAATCAAAATCTATAAAACGAAAATTACCTGAGAAAAATCGACAGCATCTTCTTTATCTCTTATTCGGAAAGCAAGCTAGGGCATCCTTCTCCCATCTCCTCTCTCAAAGGAAATTAAAAATGAAAGATAGGTCTCGACGAAAATAAAAAACAAATCGGGGATTTAAGGCTGAAACTAATTGGGGATGGAGATTTGACTCTTCTATCGACTATCGAATTAGGGATGTAGATTTAAGGCAGAAACTAATAGCCTTTGGAAAAGAGTTATTAGTGGCATTCATTTACAGCCTAATATTATTTGGAGAAGCTTTCCTATCTGAATAAAAAGTCTTGCAGGTACAAGGATGTAACCCAATTCAACATTTCTTTGTCTAACTCGTTGCAGGTTTTGGATTGGTAACATCCCTTTCTGCGATCAATTCCCTCGTGTTTTTAGACTAGAGAACGGAAACACGTATTGATTAGACTATCTTCGGGTTATTGATGGCAACGTTAGATGGATTTGGAAATGGGACAGAAAGCCGACGTCGAAGCTTGAGCTAGTTAAATTTGAGGGGGTGTAAATCTTTGTTGAATTTGTATGTAGACGTAAAACCGTAAAATCGGTCTGGCAAGTGGATTTGGTCTTGCAACATTACTGGGGAAATTGAATTTGGCTCTTGGATTATTGTTGTTTTGAAATAAAATTTTTAAAGTTTTTATTTGGAGATGTAAGTTTTAAATTTTTGAAGTGAAATATGTAAAAATTTATAAGGGTAAAATAGTCATTTAATTAAATATTTTTAATGAATTGGATAAATATGTAATATATATATTTAAGGGAGGGGATATATGTAATTGAATTTTAACCTTGGGTATATATGTAATTAAAGAGCTTAAGAAGGGGATATATGTAAATGCCCCATTAATTAATTAGTATAGAGAAACCTTAAAAATCATATATTATAATTAAAAATTAA
>JBCNJP010014423.1:0-10980 GCA_039602395.1 Deinandra increscens subsp. villosa | reverse complement strand
ATAGTGAAGCGAATGCGGAACAAATCGATTTCAAACAAAAAAATGTAAACCCCAGGCTACGCCACTAAAAAATTTGTGCATCAAAGAGGACTCATAGCTACATGTAATCGATAATAAAAGGAAAATTAGAGTTAAATAATCCCAACTTTTACTTATTGGCCGGCAATAATCCGACGTTTAAAAACCATTTCTAGTAGTCCCAATTTTCATTCAATTTTTTTTTGATGGACCCGTTAAATATATGATGACGTGGCATGCTGACGTGTAATACTCATTTTGTTTTTTAAATCCTTAATCCACATCTTATTCCAAATCACTTTTTTATTTAATTCTCAATTAAAAAAAAATCGATACAGCAAATACATTGTTAAAATCAATCCAGCCTATCCATAACCCTAAATACGTAAATTCGATCCTGAAGAAAATCCTTAAACAAAAAACCCTGATCGCATTCTTCTACAATCGCTGAGCGAACTAAGTTGTTTCCTGCCTCACGAAAATCCTGATCGCGTTCTTCTTCTCAGCGCAGTTCATCCCCAATTCGTTTCCTGAAATCTCTATCTTCTTATCATACGATGTCAAAGTTCATCTCTGTAAACTTTCACTTTGGAGGGAAGATTGTTCGAGAACCCAATGTTACATACGAGGGTGGTGATTCAAAGCTGTTCCGGATTGAGATTGACAAATTCTCCTACTTCGAGCTTGCTGATTATGTAATGGAGTGTGGCTCATACAAATCGAAAGAGGATATTTGTTTATATTCCGTCATCTATACATGAAGATTGGAGATTATTTGTTTTAGCTCACAAGTAACATGCTTTACATATTGGTGATTTCACAGGAATTTTAGATCTTTATGTTAATATGCATGAAGCCCCAACACCACAACAGTCTCATTTAGTTTTTGAAATCAGTTTTGTTGACTTTTAAAGTCTACTTTGATGACTATTAAATTATGTTTTGTTGATTGATATGGAATTGTGTTCTATTCACTTTTGGTGTAATATGTAAGAAATTGACCTTTGGTCATTTGTTGACGTTTTCAATGCTATTGATCTTATGATATTGAAATGCTTCCTCTAAGAAAAATGTTGCAGCCCTCAAGTCCAATATCTGTATATGATGCATATAACTTTTTTGGGGTACCGATTGATTGACCATGACACAAAAAGTCATCATTTTTTTAATGAAAATTGACCATGCAGAGCTATAAGTAAAGGTAATAGTCCTATTCAAATGGATAATTTCCAAAGTGCTTAATGTTGAGTTTCTTTTTTAGCCCACACATGAAACCAATCATAGGTCCCCATCCGTAGGTAATAAGCACATACTATATTCACTTTCTGTATGTCATATAAAATTTTGTTTTGTTTGTGAACAATAATTATGTGATGTAAAAGGGGTCAGCAGCTTGAAAGACAGTAGTGTTAACGGGTCAGAATATAACCAGCAGCTTAAAAAGACAGCAATGTTAACGGGTCAGAATGTAACAAAAAATAATACCACATCGGAATTAACAGAATATAACCAAAGATAATGATGTCACATTAAGCACTTAGAAAATTTTGGTACAATTACAAAACCATCATCAAAACATTGAAAATAAGTAAACTACAATTACAAAACAAAAAATTCCAATCACATGGTGAAAATAAGTAAACTACAATTACAAAACAAAAAATTCCAATCACATAGTGTTTGATGGAGAAGAAATTTGTCATTGCAAGCTTCAATTTCAAGTTCTTGATCTCTCCCATTAGCATCATCTTCTCTAGTTCTAGGTTTGCAATCTTCATGAGGAATGCTTTATTTTGCAATTCAAGATTTTCTGAAAGTGCAAGATCAACATCTTCTTTCACCTGGGCTTGTTTCTGAATCAAATGATCAGTCAGTTGGCTAAGCCTGAGCTTGAGTTCAACCTCCACTTCACTTGGATTTTCAATTTCTTTTCGAGTTACTTATATGACTGCTTCAAGTATTTGTACCTAATTAGGGAAGATATCAAATGAAACTCAAAAACCAATAAACCGAATTCTGGCCACCCATTTATCAGATGTATAGATAATGTGAGGCAACTATTATAGTTCATAAGGATAGCACCTGACCTTCTCTTGCAGTTGTCCAACTTTATCTGTCACAAAAGCATGCTCTGCCTCCAGTATCTCATGCTCAAATTGAACTCCTCTTGAAGCATTCAGCAACATACGACCCAAAAAAACTTACTTAAAAAGGCTATTAATGCAGAGAATCACATGTCAAACCTTGAATAGCTAATTATGCGATTTGATATTTCCAAAGAAACTTACTTTATTTCCAACCAGACGACTTTCTCTCTTTGTTGTCAGCTCGATTTAGCGAATTGAGGGGAGGAATTTCGATTCAGCGATATTGAGGGGGGGAGGATTTCAGACCTCGTTCGTATAGGGAGGCTGGATTGATTTAGAGTACAGGAAGACTGGATCGATGTTTTGTTATAGGGTTAGGGTTAGGTTATTTTTTTTTTTGAACGGCGAATTTTATTAAACAACAAAAGCACACTAGCAAGACACTAGCGGCCGAAACAAGGAAAACGAGCTACATCGAAAAAGAGTACCAATCCTTCCAACTAATGGATTGATCCTTACAACGATTAGAATACCAAAGAAAACTCCTAGATTTGATCTCCGAAAACACCCGACCAATTGAAGGAGGTCTTTTGTCAAAAATAGCCTTGTTTCTCTCAACCCAAATGCACCAAATGCCTGTGAGAAGAATGGTGTTGACAATTCTACTCTTACACGGAGGGAGCTTGGAAGTTTTGTGAAAGTTGGTCAAGTCCGCGACACCGAAAATTAACACTTGAGAAAGCCGACACCATTGCCCAACCAATTGCCAAACATGATCCGAGAACCTACATCCGGTAAACAAGTGAGTCACCGATTCGGGGCATTCCTTACAAAGAACACAAACATCGTTATCGACATGAATGTTCCTGCGAAGAAGGGCGTTTTTCGTTGGGAGACGATCATGTAAGGCCTTCCAAGCCACCAAGGTAACTTTCCCGGGCACCGTAGCACACCAATTAAGAGGGAACACCTGACCATCAGTCGCCCCATCATACAACAACTTACGAACCGATCTAACCGTGAAAATCCCATCAGCCTCTTCGGTCCATTTCCATTCCCCATTTAGCTCCATCATTAGGTCACGTCATCATATATTTAACGGTGTTGATCGGTCTTTTTTTAATTGAGAATTAAATAAAAAAGTGATTTGGAATATGATGTGGATTAAGGATTTAAAAAACAAAAAGAGTATTACACGTCAGCATATATGTCACGTCATCATATATTTAACGGTGCTAAAAAAAGTTAACGGTGGGTCCATCAAAAAAATTTAGATGAAAGTTGGGACTGGTAGAAATGATTTTTAAACGTGGGATTATTGCCGGCCAATAGGTAAAAGTTGGGATTATTTAAATCCAATTTTTCATAATAAAAACCATTAGTAATTGAAAACTCAAAATTAACAACAACAACCGTACCCAATAAAGTACTACTAAAATCACAAAAATAAAAAACCAAAGTAACCTAAAAATCAAATTTTTTCGTTTTAAAAAAACTCCATATTAAAACCTTCAAGTAATCCAAATCTCAAAATTATAATAAAATAATTATCTCGAGAAAGATAGGTACGTAAAAAAAACAGAAAACAAAACAAAACAAAGTTAAGTGTCATTTTCATTCTTATAATTTGGTTAGAATTGTCACATTAATTTAATTTCTCAAAACATGTAATTTAATATGTCAATTAATTTAATTTCTCAAGACATGTCATTTGAACTCTACGGTTTCTAATTTCTTGCCCTTTTACTCCAATACCCTAACATCGTCAAAATATTTATGTTAGGTTGGAGCACATTTTAATCAATTTTATTTAAGTTTAATCAATTAATGCACAATAAAAGTAAAAATATAGAGTAAACTACACCAGACATCCCTGTGGTTATCAAGAGTAACGAAAGAGGTCTCTGTGGTATTGAAATTACGGAAGAGGTCCCTGTGATTTGCAACCTTGTAACATGGAAGGTCCTACGTTAATAACCCTGTTAACTTTAGCCGTTAATTACAATTGAGGAACCTTTTAAAAAAATATATATACTTGAGGGGAAGGGCAATTCCATAATTTCCCTTACTAGTTAACAAATCATAACCCTAATTATGTTACGTAAGTTGATCCTTCTAATCACTGTTCCATTCAAAACTCATGTAATCGTATATTTCTTTTGTACGCTTATCCTTCCCAAAATCCTATAATCGCCAAAAATCTTTCAAGAAAGAGGGCTTCTTGTTCGACTACTGACATGGGGAATCACATAGATCATGTGAAAGATGTTACTGAAGTTGATTATCGTAAGTTTTTAGACCTTTATTACTCTTCGCACGTCGTCTTTTACACATAATTATTGCTTAAATAATCAATAACTTCGAACAAAATAGTTTTTTACACATCACTTGCTGTTTAAATTTACAGGTGGTGATCCTAAAATGTTCACTATGAAGATTCACCATAGTGGTGTGTTTAGAAATTATCGAGGTAAGCGATATGCATATGGGAAAGTTTCGTATGTTGATAACATTGACGTTGATGAATTTTCTATACTGGAATTGAACCACATTGTTTATGAATTGGGGCTGAATGTTACCAGCAAGAAATTGTTCTATCATTTTAAGATTCCAGAAAAAAGTTTAGATAGGGGTTTGATAGAGTTAGAAACTGACTGTGATGTTTTAAAGTTATCTGATTATGTGAAAGATCACAAGCTTATTGATGTATACATTGATCATGGTAAGTCACTGGCTAAGAAAAGTGTTAAAGTGGGTGAAGGGACTAAAGTAGTTATTGAAGACTTGGAAGATGTGGGGCCTCACAATTTTGGTTCACCAAAGTATTTACTAGCTAGGGTGGCATGAAAAACCAGTGAAAGAAAGAATGATTGATGATGCATCAGATTCCAGTGATGCAAGTGATTGTACTTATACTTATGAACCTGAAAAAGAGGCAGAAGAAGAGGAAATTGATATGAGAGATTTCAAGAATTTGTTGATGATGGAGAAGAGTTTTTTTTAGAGGAAATGACATTGTTGAGGTCCAAGATGATTCTGAAATACTAATTGACTTTGATGATGAAATAATAAGTGATGGTAGCATCCAATCTTCTGATGATTTTGAAAACGAAAGAAAGAAAGGACTAAGAATGCATAGAAAGAAAATGAAGAAACAACTAGGAGATTATGGTAAAAGTGGGATAGGGTTCCATGTTGAGCAGACATTTGGTGATCCTCATGCTTTGAAAGAATTGATTAGAAGACATTCAGTTGAGACTAAGAGAGATCTATTTAAAAAAAAAATGATAAAAAAGGGTTAAGGCAATATGCAATGGAGGTGACCAACTTGTAGAAGCCATTGGCCCTAGTGAAACAGAATGTGGGCCTGGTCAAAAAATTAGTGGGGCTGGTCAAACAGTAAATGCCCAAAAGAGTGTTGGGGATGGTGACCATAGTGGGACAAAAAAGAAGAAATATTTTAAAAAGCAACACGTTGGTACATGCCCTTGGGTTCTTTATGCATCAAAAGTAGAAGAAGGAACATGGATGATTAAAACTTACAAACCTACTCATACTTGCAAAACCAGAACTCCAAAAGCTTGCACTGCTGGCTATATGGCAAAGTTTAATGTAACCCAAACCTTTCTATCAGGTCCATCCAAAAGCATTTGCAAACTAATTTAGGAGTTTCTGTGTCTAGATAAAAGGCTTATAGAACAAAGCAACAAGCTGTAGAGCAAGTTAGGTGTAATTATAAGGACCAATATAGGAGTTTGAGATACTACTTTCTTGAGGTTATGAAGGGTAATCTAGGTTCAACACTTCTGATTCAAGTACAAGAAAAAGGTAACCCTGAATCTTCTACAAGGGTATTCAAAAGAGTCTATGTTTGTTTAAAAGCAATGAAAGAGGGCTTCAAGGCTTGTCAAAGAGAGCTGTTAGGGTTGGATGGTGCATTTATGAAAGGCCCCTACCCTGGACAGTTATTAACTGCTGTAGGGGTTGACCCAAACAATGGCATATATCCACTAGCATATGCTATTGTAGAGGCTGAATATAAAGACTCTTGGATTTAGTTTCTTTAGTGTATTCAAGATGATCTTGAACTTACTAGCAATTGCAACTTCACATTTATTTTTGATAGACAAAAGGTAAAACAATTTCATACTTTGTTACTTGATGTTTATTAGTCTTTTTAATTTATTCACAATGTTCCATTTTTTAAACAGGGAATTATTCCAGTCCTTACCCATTTGTTTTCTGCTGCTGAACATAGATTTTGTCTAAGGCATATCCACCAGAACATGAAAGCCACATGGGGAGGGAAACACTTTAAGGATAAGTTGTTTAACTGTGCAAATGCAACAACTATAATGAGGTTTCAACATTACATGGAGGACCTTAAGAAATTTAATGAGGAGTGTTATAAGTGCTATTCCACCTCAACATTGGGCTAGATCACACTTCACTGGTATAGTAGTTTTTGTATTGTCCTACTCTTCTGGTTGTTAATGTATACATACTCATTTGCTGGTTTTTATATTGTCTTAATGATTTTGAAGGTAGAGCAAAAAATGATATGTTATTAAACAACTTGTGTGAGGTATTTAATTCTAAGCTAGTAGAAGCAAGGGACAAGCCAAACATATCAGCTTTGGAATACATTAGAGAGTATCTAATGAGGAGGGTTGCTAAAAAGCTATTGTTGATTGAGAAGTGTAAAGGTCCATTAACACCAATTGCCACTAAGATGTTTAATCAAATAAAAAAGGAAGCTGAAGATTACACAGTTGCATGGAATGGTGATTTATATGAAGTCACGGGTCCATATCAAAACAAACGTGTTGTTAATGTAAAAGATAAGACTTGCAGTTGTAGAAAGTGGGAACTAACAGGAATGCCTTGCAAACATGTTGTGGCTGTGATTTGGAATATGCAACTATATAAACAAACTACTAGTACACCAAAAAATTGGGTAGACCCATGTTACCATCTAGAAACATGGAAAAAAGTTTATTCTTTCAAGTTGGGTACCATAAATATCAAGGATCTGTGGCCGCGGGATGAGACACCAACAATGTTAACTCCCCCAGTTTATCACATTCCCATAAGGATGCCTAAAAAGAAGATAAGAAAGAGTGCTTTGGAAGTTGATGAGGAAATGGAGAAGGGAGGGAAATTATCAAGGAGATTAAAGAGTGTTAAATGTGGTAAATGAAAAAAAATAGGACATAATCAAAGAAGCTGTAAAGAACAAGTGGATGTTGGTGCAGGAGGCGGTGGTGGTAATGGTGCAGCAACAGGAGGTGGTGGTGGTAAGGGTGTTCAAGTTCGAAAGAAGGCAGTGGGTGTAGGCAAGAAGGTAGTAAAATCAAAGGTAAAAAACAATGGAAGTTGAAGATTAGAAATAAGGCTTATTTGTTTTTGATGTTTTTTAATATGCAAGTAACTGTTTGATATCCTGGATTATGTTTTGGAGTTTTGGATTATGTTTTAATATGAAAGTAACTGATTTTGGATTTGTTTCAATCATTTATATCTGACTTGTAAAAGTCAACAGAAACAATAGGTCAAACAGGTCCATTATGGTGCTGGTTTTTTTACTTGTAAAAGTCAACGGGTCGATTTACTAATTTGGTTGACTTGTAAAACTGAGCAGGTTCGTTTGCTAATTTAGTTGATATTCCCAAATGCTAAACTGACAATCTTGAAAAGTCAGCAAGTCTTTGACTTTTAAAAGTCAGCATGTTTGATATGGTGCTTTTGATGATTTATATGGTCTTTTTGGTACCATATGAGATACAATAATATCAATACATATAATCTTTTGTGGTTCTTCAAAAAATTCAATATTCTTGATCAGATTGAAAATAACCATGATATGTTAAAGTTATTTTGTATACATTGAATACAATACACAATATGCTACTTTGTCTTTACTAAGTGAATGCTAGTTATTTAGGTAAGACAAATTCTTTTAATAATACAATGCAATTTATGTGGTACTTTTGGTACCATTTGACTTTTAAAAGTCAAAAGTGAAAGTGAATTTAATGATTTATGTGGTCCACTTTGGGTATCATTTGACATACAATATGCATATTCATTTAGTATGCAATTTTCATTCATTCTAATCCATTACAATCACAAAATGCCAAATATACTCATTTGGTTCATACACTATGCATTCATTCTTTCCATCCAAAACATTCATGGAATTTCCTCATTTGGTTCATACATATGCATACAAAATTTTTAGACTCAAAGTTTTATATCAAATCCCATTTGGTTCATACAGTAAGCATACCAAAATATATATACAAAATGCCAAATTTTCATTCATTCTACTCCTTTGCAAATGACAACCATACATCAAATTTAAATTACGAACTTTAATTCATTCTAATCCAAAATGGGCACACTAACACAGAATCATAAAAAAAACATTAGAATTTTCAGAGTAGCCCAATGGAGAGTGCTTGATCATAGCCATAATTATCATAAGGTTCGGTGGGCTGAACCCTCTCCCAGGTAGCAGTGGTTCCACCTTCAAATGACGGATAAGACCTTATCTTTGACATTGATGGGTTGTAGAGGTCTTGTTGATCGAACTGACCGCTGTTAGGATCGGTAACTTGAAAGGAGTGTTGTTGGTCATGATTAATGTTCGTCCGCCTGCCCGATGTAAACGAAGGAAGTGCATCGTCCATAGTGTGCGAATTCCGACAATTCTTCCATAAGAGCACATCACAATTTTAGGGCTATAAAGGGAAAGAAATGCACTGAGATGCGCTGAATTGGGAATACAGGTGGTGGGTGGGGATTTTGTTTCTCACGTATTCAATTAAAGGGAGGGAAAATTACATAATTGCCCTTCCCATCAAGTATATATATTTTTAAAATGTCCCTCAAGTGTAGTTAACGGCTAATGCTAACAGGGTTATTAACGGAGGACCTTCCATGTTACAAGGTTGCAAACCACAGGGACCTCTTATGTAATTTACTCAAAAATATAATAGACCTCACTCACCCACCTCCACCCTCAACACCCATTACCCCCTCCCATCAACTTTTTCTCACTCCATGACCAAGAACACCACTACACCACAATCATCTCTTACTCCCTACCATTGAACGCCACCACAATCGCCATCTACACCCTGCATGTGATTGTGGTTCATCTATCATCGTCATCTACCACCACCACCATTGTCTATCAGAATCGTTTATCCCCACCTAACAACATCGTCACTGCCCCTCCAAGATGCCCTAAAAACTACTAGAAGCTAATAATATAACACCCCGAGTTTTGGATTCTCAATTTAAGAACTTACCTAATCTATTAATAATAATCTAAGTTGATCTAAAACAAAATTTACCATAAATGATACCCTTAACATCATTGTTGGACATATCAAATGAAGTCACCACTTCTAAGTTCAATCTTTAAGAAAAACAAATATCTACCAATGTCTAAGAAAATACATATTTACCAATGTATCTAACAAGTGGGTTGACCCGCGCTTCGCGGTGGAGTGGGACCGTTTTTAAAAAGTCGGTTATACATGAGCAAATTCTGATAAGGTCTTCCACTTGACATCTATCCTCCATGAGAATTACACTCCCTCCTTTCCCCAGTTTCTTCTCTGCAACACATCAATATCATCATGTTAGAAGCTTGACAATTATAATCCATGAAATTAGCAAGAAAAAATAAAGATTAGCACTACGTCAAAAAGTGGCTTTAGCCACTGTTTTTTCGAAAACGCCTAGTCACAGTTTTAAAAAAAACGTGGCTAAAGGTAAGAAACACTAGTTTTAGCCACATATATTTCGTACCCATGGCCAAATATATAGCATTTGGACCCTTTAACCACGTATTTTTTTGTTTATGTGACAACAACAATCAGGTGTAGTGGCTTTAGCTACTGTTTTACAAAAACACGTGGCACTTATTTGTCACACTTAAAAAAGAGTGGCGAAATGCACCAAACAGCCACATAAATTTTATGATTTTTTATTCGTGTGACCAAAAAGGAATGTATGGCCACGCTTAAATAATGTTGTGTGACGGAATAGTAGATTTTATTACATAGTAAATAAAAAAAAAACAAAATGTGTGGCTAAATGTGAGCAATGACCACTGTTTTTACTTAGTTATGTGGCTAAAAGCTAGTGCATATGGCCACTGTTATTAGGTTGTGTGACTAAATAGTAGATGACGAATGGTCACGGTATGAAATTATATGCGTGGCGAAAGGTAATGTTCCGGAAGGTTATAAACATTCATCCGGAATGAATGTTCTTCTGGAAAAAGACATGAATCTTAATTTTTCTGTTGCAAATAGATTTTTTTAATTATAAATCATCCTGAAGAACTCTAGTTCATCCGGTGCAATTCTTCTTCTTCTCTAATGAATAACTAAAATTGATCCTGTTTAATTATAAATCATTTTAGTCCGCCAAGGCAGTGAAACAGTTGTCTAAAAATGTCATCCGGTTCTGTTCATCTGCTCTCATTCCAGATGAACTCTTCTTCCTGAGGAATTCTAGTTCATACGGTTTTGTTCTTGTTAGTTCATACGGTTTTGTTCTTGTTCCAATTTACTAAAGAAGTAAAATCTATCCAGTTTATAAATCATGTCATCCACTATTAGACAATCAAAAAATTATAAATTGTAGAAAACAAGGCTTGAACCTGGGTCAGTCAAAAAACAAGGCTTGGACCTGGTTCAACTAAAAGAAAGGAACACACTACAAGATTAAGAAGAACCATTGAGACAGAAGTATTAATTAGTTATATTTTAACCAGAACTTATTTAATTACTCCTCACATAAACAATAATTGATTAACAAAATTTGTGTTGCTAAAGGTAATAAATAGACACGGTAA
>JBCNJP010014422.1:0-10983 GCA_039602395.1 Deinandra increscens subsp. villosa | reverse complement strand
AGGGAGGACAAGCGGGTTCGATAACGGGTTCAGGAATGATGACAAACAGAGAGAAACGCAGGTTCAAAAGTCTAAAGAATGAAGGGTATGCTCTGCAAACTATTGTCATCAGCAGCGAATGCACCCCGGGGGAAAAGAACGGTGAAGGGTTCAGAAACAACAAACCGGAACTTACAAAGGGTGTCGAATGATGACAGCAACAAGGCAGCAGCAATGCAGGTACAAAAGTTTTTGAAAAAGCTGGATGGAGAGTATGAAAAGATTGTGAAAGGGCTTGAGGATATCAAAGGGGAAGAACCAAAGAAAGAGGATGCAGCAGAAGAGAAGAAGATGTTGAAGCTGAAGAAAGACGTCAAGGGAAAGCGAGTGAAGGTTTGAATGAAGGGACAGGAGGGAACTAGATCAATTTGAAATCAAGTATATAAGGCTGACCCGTTTTGTTATTAGACATTAAGGGTTTAGTTAGAAATATAACTGGAAATTAGCATAAAAGCACACTAGTGTTTTGATTTTGTGGCAAGTATTGTTTGTTTTGTGGTTTAAACTTAGTATTGTGGAATCACAGTTAGTTATATCGCGTATGAAAGCTTGATACCCTGCACGGGTGAATAAAAAGAATACTTATGGTATAATGAAAGTTAGCATAAAACAATACACTAGTAATCTGAAATGTGTGGCAGGTGGCAGGACTGTTGGTTTTGACATTCTAAAATGGTACTATGTAATTGCGCAGACAGATATAACATGTATGAATTATTGGTACACATGTGAATTAAAAAGTAGTAATGTTAAAACTGAAACCCAACAAGACACTTATACAAAATGGAAGGTATACAATGTGATGTTTATGGATGGTAAATAAGAAAAAAAAAAAAGAAATCGTTGATATTATAACACAATAACCAATGATGCACACGTGCATCATTAGCTGGTAAAGTGTACCAAACACAACCAGAATGCTGTGTCGCATTATAACAAACACATAAAAAATACTAAACAATTTAGAAACAAAAAAAAAAAAAAAAAAAAAACACTTAGGTTGTAATATAAGTTAATAACTAATGGATAAAACGAATGTTTATTAACTAAATAATGTATGACCCGCATGTGAAATTATAAAAAAAAAAAAAACCAACTGCAAAACACTTATCAACCATAAAAGTCAACAGAATCCTTAAACAACCAATACGAATGAAACAAAGTCAAGAGGTATCATAAGCAAATACAAGGTCAGATCATGCATCTAGTACAAGATGTTTATCAACCTGAATCTATATAAATCTTTATGAAGGCATGAACGAAAAAAATACAAATCACGTAGCGGGACGAACCCAGCAGCTCTACCAGACGAGCGTTTAGCAGCACGTGTAGGTTGTCGACGGACTGGTGGAGCATTTGGGGGGACAACAGGCGCACCATCGTCAACACAAGGCTGGTTAGCAGAATCGACGGCTTGATGCACGTGTGTATCGAAAGGGTCAGCAGACGCGACAGCACTCGCAGCAGCAGCCGCAGCTGCAGCAGCAGCAGCAATCTCGGTAGCACGCCGAACTTTATCACAGTTACGGGAATCATGGTCGTAAACATATTTGTTACACTTCTTACACAGTCTCGGACCCTTCTTGAACGCTTCAATAGCCTTCTCACCCGGACCGATCAAACGCTTGTCAGTTCCACACCCCTTGTTCCTAATTCCTTGCGTTGGCACGAAAGAAGAAGTACCAAACTCAGGCTGACGAAGAATGTTCACCTATTACCGCACTTGTCCGCTCTTGGGAAGGATCATAGGCCACTTCAGAAAATATGTGTTTCTTCAAACTCTTTGAGCTTACTCAAATATTCTGCAAGCTCGATCTGGTTCGGCGCCTTAGACGGTCGGTACATTGGGAAACGATACCCATAATTTCGTTTCTGAGAACGCCCGACTTCATCTGGAGATATCAACTGAATACCGATTTGCAATATCATAAACTCTTGATGGAAGTGCATTACGCGCCCAACGCGCAGACATGTATTTTTGGGGAATCTTGTTTGACTTGGCTTGCATCTGCAGACGTAGAAGATATGGCGGCATAAAAAGCCAATGCGTGTGAAGCATAAACACGAGCAAGAGACAGTCTTAGCAGCAAAGATCGAATGGAAACCTGTTAAATATAAACATAAAACTGGTCAGAATAAAAAACACTGCACATGTGCATCATATTTATAGATTATGAAATTTAATATAAGATATAACACAGTCTCAAAATTAAATTAGTGACAACAAGAAATGCACACATGTGCTTCAGAAAGCGTCCACCAAGAATAATCAAACAATTTAAAACAATCCAAGTACAGTATAGTTTGAAAAGGTGCACATGTGCATTCAAAGGAAAAGTGCATATAAATTACCTCAAATTCATTGACAGGATACATTTTTCCTGTTTGCATGAGCAATGGTATATATTTTGGTAGTACCAACAGTGCGTCAAGCCACCAAAACACCGAGAAAGACTTCGCTCGATTTCTTTCTGAACTTCCTTAAAGATCGTGATCGTGTAGACAGCTTGCTGCGTGCCTTCGATTGGAAGTCGTGTGTGGATCTCAGGTACTGTCGTGTTGGTATCAAACTCGAGCTTGCGTTGGTTATTACGTTGCGCGTCAATGGCGGTGTCAAAACACATAAGAAACTGCAGCAAGTGTTGCTGCTGCTAGAGTTGACCTTGAAAAACGCATTAGAGCTCTCACATATAGATGTTGTCTTCATCAGACAGCACATAGGAAGGTCTCTGAAGTACGCAGGGATCCAGTCTCCTCGCATGTTGTACATAGTGGTAAGCCAATCGTGACCAGCCAATCCATACTTCTGCAGAGCAACTGCCATTTCTCTTCAAAATCACATGGTTTGATTATCAGATTCCATACGAGTTTGCTGGATGGATTTACGGAGGGCTCAATTGCGCATTATTCACTCAAATTATATAACGACGATAAGTAATATGGCAGATGTATGAATAATATATAAAAATTCAAATGACAGAACTAATTATCACTCTATCAACTAAAAAAATCAAATATATATATAAATTGAACGTACTTTGGAAGGCAACTTCCTCAATGATGTGCCACATGCACAATCTATGGGCAGACTGATAAAAAACAGCTTCAATAGCAGATTTCATTGAACTATCTTGGTCGGTAAGCACCAACCTAGGCGGTAGAAACATGTGCTTTCAGAAAGCATTGAAAGACCATGTATATACTTATTCGTCTGTCCGATATCAACCCGGCACCGAAAGTTACACACTTTTTGTGCTGGCCAACACCAGTAAACGGCACAAAGATTATACAGTACCTGTAACACAAAATATAACAATACAAGTTATGAGCTATATTTAAAAACTGTAACTTTGACGCACATGGGCAGTATTTATCTTAAATTTGAAAACAGCAGCATCGTATAAAGATAATAGAGTTACAAAATTTAAAACAGTAATAGATACGGACAGCCGGTCCAACGCCCTCCCCCACACCTGGCAGGGTGCGGAGGAGGGGGGTGTGACAGAATCAAGAAGAAATACAACTTGTAATTTTTATTTTAATTAAGTTGTAATCTTTTTTTTTTGAAATTGGTTGTAATTTTTATTTTAATTAAGTTGTAATCTTTTATTTTTTAAATTAGTTGTAATTTTTATTTTAATTAAGTTTTAAATAAAAATTAGTTGCAATTTTTATTTTAATTAAAATAGTTTAAAAGAAAAGTAAAAAAAAATAAATATTAAGTAATACAAAGTTTGTTTTACTTGCGAAGTATATATATACATGAATAGTAGATAAAATACAAAGTTTGTTTTACTTGCGAAGTATATGAAGGAATGTGAACCATTGATATGAGAAATGAATGGTTAAAATCTAACTAAGATATAATTTAGATATTAAAAAAAATCAAGCTTGAAAAGACCTGCATAGGTTATATTAGTATAATCTACAATTGTTGATATGCATGGGTTAAACGTTTATAACTTTTATATGCCAACATTTTTTTTTTAAAATACACCATAAAATCGGGCATTTTATTATCTCTAAATTGAGTATATAATTGCTATATCTTTTGAGAGAGATTTGGAAAATTGGATTTTAATAATACGAATTATCACTCATTGACCGATAATAATACGAATTATCACTCATTGACCGATAATAATATGAATTATCACCTTGGCACACAATAATACCAATTAACCATTATGGTCTCTAGAATGATACACCGTTAGTTTTCACTAACGGTGTTAATCTCTTGCTGACGTGGAACCTGACGTGGCCTAGTAGTTTGCTGACGTGGCTTGATTTGGAGGGTTCCACGTCAGCAAGAGACTAACGATGTTAATTAAAAACTAACGGTGTATCATTCTAGAGACCGGAATGGTTAATTGGTATTATTGTGTGCCAAGGTGATAATTCGTATTATTATCGGCCAATGAGTGATAATTCGTATTATTAAAATCCAATTTTCCGAGAGATTTAAATGAGAAGTTTGGTTTAGGTAAGAAGGATAAGAAAAAATTTCAGTCATTAGATATTGATCTAATAAAAAATAAATGGTGAATAATTTGGTCTTAGCCATCTTTGTTGACTTTTATTTAAGGTCCCAAATTTTTTTAAACATTCATAACTTTCACATACGATAATATTTTTTAAAATGAAATTACACCATAAAAACGGGTGTTTTTTATCTTTAAAACACATATAGTGTTGGAGTATATAAAATTAAGAAAAATTACTCTTTCGACTTTTGACACAATGATCTGAACATTTTGACACAACATGACACAATGACCAGAATACTTTTGACATAATATGACACAATGATCGGAACATTTTGACATAATATGACACAATGATCTGAACATTTTGCTACAATCGAAAAATTATATTTGTTTATTTATATTATATATAACAACACTGTACGCGTTTTAAAGATAAAAACGCGTTTTTTATGGTGTAATTGTTTTAAAAAAAATAATGTTGTATTTAAGAGTTATGAATGATTAAAAATAGATGGAACTTGATAAAAAGTCAAAAATATTCTTTCAACTTTTATTTTTCTCTCTAATTCTACATAAAAAACTTTGGGTCATATATCTTCATTTAATTGAAGATCTAATGGCTACGATTACTTCTTATCCTTCTTACCTAATCTAAGCTTTTCACAATAATCTTTCTCTATCTTTTTATAAAAATATATTTTTTTAGAATATGTGCTCTTTTAATTTGTGTGACTATCTTTGCGTAATAATTCATATAACTTGCGTGATTATCCTAATCATTTACGTAATTATTATATTACTATATGGGAATTAAAAAAATATAGGTTTTATGATTATTAAATATAGCTTGTGTGATTATCAACATAGTTTGTCTGATTATCATCTATCAACACGGCGCTTTGCAGCCGGAAAATATGAAAATAAGTTATAATAGACTTTCAAAATAACAATGTAAAACTCAATTAACCAACCAACGCTCAATTGTCTTAATGGTATTTGGAGAGGGTTGAGTTCCTGACCAACGCTCAATTGTCTCAATTAACCAACCAACGCTCAAATGTCTCAGCGGTATATCTCTCCGGTAATCCCGTGCATCATCAACGCACAAAACATGTCGAAATCGATATCCATTTTGTTCGTGAGCAGGTTCGAATTGGACGCATCCGCGTTTTACATGTACCATCTGCAGTTCAGTTTGCAGATATATTTACTAAAGGCCTTCCGCGAGCTTTATTTCAGTCGTTCAGATCCAGTTTGACTGTTCGCTCCTCACACGTTCAAACTGCGGGGGCATATTCGTGACTATATATATTTATGTAAACCTTTGTAATTATAGGGGGTATTTTGATAAATCTTTGTATATATATAGGACATTGCATATTATATTGAAAGGGAGAGAATCCCATAATTTTACCATTTTGGGTGATATCCGGTTGGGAGAAGCCACATGAAGCCGCATGCTTTGTGTGTGTGGTCCAATTTCAAATGTTTTGAAGCCACCCAAACCATACTACTATTATATCATGTGGTGTGGCTCCCAAGCCACACTTAAAAACACCAATTTGAGTTGTCAACATCTCATTTGTTGGTGGACACTACTACACTAAGTCATACTACTACCATACCCTCTTCTCTTATAACCTTTTAATCTTTTAATAGAGTAAATTGTCATTTTCGTCCCTATGGTTTGCTCAAAATTGCCAATTTAGTCCAATAGTTTAAAAATTGCCAATTTTGTCCCTGTGGTTTGTAAAAATTGTCAATTCAGTCCAAAACCAGCAATTCCTTTGAACTGAATTCGCATTTTTTGCAAAACCATAAGGACGAAATTGATAATTTTTATAATATTTTGGACTGAATTGATAATTTTTTAAAACCACAAAGACAAAATTGATAAATTTTAAACTATTAGACTGAATTGACAATTTTAAACAAACCACAGGGATGAAAATAGCAATTTACTCTAAAAATAAATATAAAATGACTTTTCTATTCATCTAAAAATATAATATATATAGTATAAATATATTTGTATCATAAAAGTTCATCCATAAATCAGAATATGAAAATATGGTTGAAAGATAAATATATAAAATTAAAGATATATATACTTATATGAAATGTTAAGTGACTGCTAGCAGAGTAGGGTGTCACTATTTGCGCAGTCTTTTCGCCGCCAGAGATACCGTACAGCCAAATGCCAATGCAGTCAACAATTAATCAACATATCTTACCCCTGCACTGTTCCTATATAATTTCTTCTCCAATATCTTCGTTAACTCAACGTTAAACCTCCGTTGCAGCTTTTCAACGGAAAAAATGAAATGTAATCTTCATTCCTCTTTAATCCATTTTGCAACTCAAAAATACTCTACTCTCTGTTTTATGCGTTTAAAAACAAATATTTGTGGAATGTTTGTGTTGGAGTAAACTTGTAATTGTAATTGGTCCATTATATTAATTATTTAATTGAGTTATGATTAGATTAAAACTAGATTTAATAATTTAATTAGTTTATTTGGTTAGGATATTGATTTTTTGATTATTTTATTTAATTTTCTAGTTTAGATAGAATTAGGTTTCTTGTTTTTCAAATGTATAGAACTAGATTTTGTGCCGGCGCGTTAGTGCGGGTTTGTAACCGAGAGTTTAGTAAACATATTAAATATTTTACATACGAAAACAAAAGACAAATACCGTGGGCCAAAATTTTTAGTGTTCAATTTTAGAGTGCAGGTTGTGGTGTTTATTTTATATAATCTAGGAATTGCTATTAGAAAAAGTAAAAAGAAAATATATATGCTTATATGCATAATAGGCCTTCAAATTTCGATATTCAATATGCTTGACCTATGTTCTTTCAAGCTATTTTTTTATCATAACATTGGTTCATAGATATAAATAAAACTCATACCAACCAGTTATAAGTACATGTGTAGACATCCAAAAAATACATATATATTTTAATATTATAGACGACTAAAGATTTGCAAGAATTTGTTTGATTGCCCGATCATTTCATGAAAAAATTGGAAACATGGTTGCAAAGATCCATTGCTGCATAAAGATAAATAAAAGGCACCAAGATGAAAAAGATATTATTTAAGACAAAGATCAACAAATCTGTCTCTTGCAATGACAAAAGTTTAACTAATAAATGTATAAACGCCAACCTTGTAAGATATTTTGACGTCAATATCTTCATCAGAGAATGTGGATGTTGATAACAAAGCATGATTTGTGGATAAGAGGACAGTTTCACTTGTTGATATGCAACTCTTTCCTGAAATTACAGAAACATAATAATTGTGAATAATTTGTAATGGTGACAAAACGGACGGGTTGGTTAATATTTTTATTCGGGCCAACCCACACATAACTCGTCGTGTCTTTTCTTGAATTTCAAGGTAAAAGGTGTATAGATGTTTTACACCTTAGACTATCCAGATTAGTGATCTAGTCCAATCCTATCTTCATTAAAAAGGTAATTTCTCTCTCATTAATCTACACAACCCAATCTAACTCAAATTTTCACTCACACAATCACACTCACAATCCAATCTAATATAACCAAACTATTATATAAGCATAATTTATGATAATTTTTATTAAAAAATATATATAACCAATCAGTAGTTTAGTGACACATTGGAGATGAGATAAATAAATTTTTTCTTCATATTTATTTTATATAAAAAATTAAAAATACAATTTTTTTAAACATCTCCGTTTTTAATAAATTCTAATGGTTCGTTTAATTATCACGAACTATGAAGACTTTTTTTTTAATTGTCCTGGCCCACCAATCCAACCCAATCAATCACCAATGCATATAGTCTTAGGTGTGTTCTGACCCGTGTTTTTACTTAACCGACTCTTAAAAGTTTTAAGAAGTTAACCCATTACACTTAATATATAAACCAAATTGGCTCGTTTAACAGTTAAAAAAGTGGAATTAGGTTAATAGTCATTGCTTATTAAGGTCAGGAGAAGAAATCTTGCTTCTTTTTCTTACAAATGTAATTTGAAACGAAAAAAAAGAAAAAGTTAACATGAGAAAAGTTATTGAATTTACGTCAAACAAACGTCATTAGCAAAAAAATAAAAATAAATAAAAGAAATGTTGTAAAGTACTAAAGCATACATTTTTAACATTATGCCTCCTTGTTGAATTACTATTGTCTTCGATGCATAAATTCTAAGTGCTTTTCTTCTTGAAGAACTCATAAAGATAAAAATCAAAGCTAGAGAAATATCCATGTAGCTCAACAATCAATTTACACGACATCTAAACACCCTCAATCATTATCCTACGCATAGGAAATTTACAACATGCAATATACACAGGTAAATTTTTAAAGGAAATACATATAGGTTGTTAAGCTTGAAACATCTTTCAAACAGAACATGGAGGGGGAAAAAGATTACGTAAACAATGTGAATCTGATTATGTATTTTTTATATATTAGTACTTGTTTATTTAGATAAAACGAATGTCGAATGTTACACAAATAATAATTAGTTTTGAAGAAAATTATTTAGGACGAAATATGCAGTAAAATAGGCTTTTGGCTTTTGGCCTTACTTTAAAAGCAGAAAACATTTGGAGAAATGATATTCAGGGGTGCAGCAACCTTCATAAGCTATTCCATCATCAATACATTCAAGACATGGCAATAAATACACACACATGCATGATATTCCCTCTTTCAGATTAACTCAATTCCATTTATGAAGACATATACTTTTGGACATATTATGGTAATCAATGTTTTAAAAACCGGTTTTTTAGTTGAACCGGAAAACCTTCCGGGACTGGTTCGACCGGTCGGACCGGTTAGACCGGCTGGTTGAACCGGTTAGGGGATTTATATATTTTTTTTTATAAAAATGCTAATAAACTTGTACACCCCAACAAAAGTAGTTAAAATACAATTATAATCCACTCAAAAATAATATCAAATATGTATTTCATAAGAAAATATAAGTTTTAAACTTAAAAAAAATAAAAAATAAAAAAAAAGTTAAAAAAAATAAAATAAAAAAATCAGAAAACCGGTTGAACCGGAAAAAACCGGTTGAACCGGACCGGTTGAACCGGAAAAAACCGGTTGAACCGGAAAAAACCGGAAAACCGGCCGGTTCGAAGCGGGTCGGTTCAACCCAAAAAACCGGGCATTAAAGAACCGGAAAAGTGGCCGGTCCCCGGTCGAACCGGTTGAACCGGCCGGTTCGACCCGGGTTTTAAAACATTGATGGTAATAAATCACAATAAAATTCCTGAAAATAAATAGAAAGAAATCAGAATATGTGGCCATAGAAATCTGAGGTAATTACTGTTGTTTCTTTGCAAGCTCTCAGAATTAGAAACTCTAAAGGAAGTCAACATTTGGCAAGAAGGTCTGATCAAATAGAAAAGGCCTAGAGTTTCAAAAGACAATTGAGAAGTTTTAACATACCCTTTATGATCCATTTTAACTCCTAACTTTTGACCCTTTTTAATAGACTAGTTTTGACTCGTTCTATTGTATACAAAGAATTGATTTTTGAAATTAAATACCATGTCATGTACCATGTTTAAATTTCAAATAATATGAGATAGACAACCGATTTTAAAGATTCTGCGATTAGTTAAATGAAAATAGATGGCCATGCTTTATTAAAGATTGGGGCATTCAGTTTGCAACCTCTCAGAAATAAAACACTAAGGAAACATTTGAACAGAAAGTCTGATAAAATAGAAAAGGCCTAGATTTTGAGAGAAAAAATTAAATTTTAACCTACCCTTTATGACCTATTTAAACTCACAACTTTTGATCTGTTTTAACAGACTCCTTTTGACCTGTTATAAAGAATATTGAAATCAAATACTAAGTCATGCACACTCTTTAAATTTCAAATATGAGAAAAATAAAGCCGACATTAAAGATTAGGACAATTAGTTTAATGCAAATCAATGGCAAAGATGTATTTAAAAAAAGAAACCGAGGCATTACAATACTCATTGATTCTTGGATTCAAATTATAATTCAAATTTGAATGCATGGAAAATACATGTAAGATGTATCATAAATCAATAAATATAGATACCCTTACAATCCCTAATATTTTGAGAGATGAACCGTGCGATGAAGATGTGAAAGCATATAGACAAAAGAAATGTGAGTAAATTTTGATCACATACTTGGATTTTGCCTTAAAAGAACTTCAGAGTATAGGAAATTAGAATATCAAATTGTATTAGGTTATACCCCCAGAAGGCCATTCATAAAGGCCTCGAATAATAGAAGGGCTACGAAGAAGCACCTCCGACACGACGGGCTATGTGGAAGCCCTTGCCCTCGACGACGGGCCAAGGATACCATCTCGGGTATCATCATGGCGGAAGGGATAAGGACGAACTCGGCAAAGAGAATGAGCAAGTGAGTGTAGGGGATCTAGCCGACAAGAAGGACAG
>JBCNJP010014421.1:0-10985 GCA_039602395.1 Deinandra increscens subsp. villosa | reverse complement strand
GGATATATATATATATATATATATATATATATATAGGGTGAGGTTCATTATAGACACCCTCATAAGTGTAGACATGTAAACACCCTATTCACATGTGAAATTACCCTATTTCGCATGTGAAATTAAATAAATTTTTATTTTTTTAGATTTTATGGAAATAAATAAATAAAATCTAAGATAAACAATGAGAATTGTGAAAATTTTAATTCATGAATAATTACGTAATGAAATCTATGATGCACATGACTTGATTTTGGAAAAAGAGTAAAACAAAAGGATCAGAATGAATGTGCGTAATCTGCATCATTCATGAATTAAAATTTTCACAATTCTCATTGTTTATCTTAGATTTTATTTATTTATTTACATAAAATCTAAAAAAAAAGTTTTTTATATTAAATTCACATGCGAAATAGAGTAATTTCACATGTGAAATAGGGTGTCTACCTATCTACACTTATAGGGGTGTCTACAATGAACTTTTCACTATATATATATATATATATATATATATAGGTGAAAGTTCAAATACAAAGGGTTTTTTCCGTGCGAAGCGTGCGAAGGAAGGGGAGGCCGACACGTGGCGTTTACTTTCTGGATGCGGAGGGGCATTTTTGTCAATTTAAAGTTTTTAATTAAAATACACGGTAGATTACGTCACAGCGTTTGTTTTTAATTAAGTATTTTTTGCGTGATTTGTTTGTAAGGTGTTTTATATCGAGTTCTTCATGCGTCAAAATAGAAACAACATGCGTGATTATAGAGAGTCAACTTTTTAATTTTTTAACTATATGTTCATGTTTTTTTCTTTTTGTAAGAGTTTTTCTGTTTGCGTTATTTATTTAATAATTGCGTTATTTTATTTTTTGTACTTTTTTTTTGTTTTTACTGTTTTTGCGTGAATTTTTTGTTTTTGTGTTTATTAATTGTATGGTGTTGCGTTATTTGTTGTAACCTTAATTTTACGAGTTTCTTCATTCATGATAATACAATTAACATGCGTGAAAATACACGTAATTTTATTTTTAATTCTTGCGTGATTACAGAGAGATATCTATTCTAATTTGCGTTATTACTATCCTAAGTTATAACATTACCTCTTTTGCGTTATTTTTTTTGGTAATTTTTTTACATGCGTTATTTGTGCACTGTAAATAGAGGAATAATCACAAATTTCTTTATAGATAGAAAATCAGAAATCAAACTTAAAATTACAAAGAACGCCTAAGAACATACAAAGCATAAATTAAACTACTTATATTTTGACAGAAAATAATTATTCAAATCGGTAGACGCTTGAAGGGCTCCGACTAGGGTGGTAATCGTTTGCATCTGTTTTATGTCAGTTTTGTTCATGTCTGATATGAACAAAATTACCAAATTACGGATGGCAGTATTGTGCAAGATGAACAGATTTTTTTTTATTTCATTTCTTTCTTCGATCGTCTGTTGTAGAGTGTCGAAGATTTGGTTGAGAACGTCTACCATATGTTTTTCCTTCTGATATTAGATTAGTATCTCTATCTTCAACTTCTTTTTCATTAATAAATCTTTAGCAGAGGAGGTAGATCATGGTGAAGATGATGGATCCATTTGTATATTTTTTTTACGGTTTTTTGATAATAATGTGTTTTCTTTTTGAGCAGTTGCAGAGGGTTGCGTTATTTTTCTGAAGCGAATCTAGTTCCTATTTTATAGAGGGAGGGGGGGGGGGAGTGATCGAGGAGTCTTGATTGATAGCTCTGTGTATATGGAAGGACGCAAGTTATATGGATATTTACGTATTTTTAAATATATGCGTAATAAAGAAACTGAATACGTGTTTTTAATTTATTATTTTTTATTTTCTGTCAGTTCGGTTTCCCTTCCCTTATTTGTATTTTATAGTTTTACTAGTTAGAGACTTTTTTTTTTCCAGAAATTCACTATCTTGCTTTCTTCTTACACATCTTCAATGGCTTCATCTTCATCGAACTACATTTTCACAAAATCTCCTGAGGCGATAAGGGCGCTGGAGGAACTCTGCAACAGAGAAGAAACGAAAGGCGATATCATGCATAAATCGTTCGGAATGATGGTTGGTCTCACCTCCAATAGCATCGAAACTTATACTTTGATGTTTGAGGAGTTTGTTAATTATCCTCCCAGTGAGATACAGAGTGCTGCTACGGAGTTCATTATGGATCAATTGCAGTTGAAGCAGGAGATCCACGAAATGCTTCGTAGGTTGATGAATAGCACAAGGAAGAAAATGAAAGATCGAAAGGACTCTCTAAGAGATATGAAGATGTTTTAGGCATCACTTCTCTTTGTCTTTTGTTTAATATGTTTTTTTTATGTAGCTTTTTGAAATGAAAGCGTTTTTAATAGATCGAAATGAAAAATTTAGAAAGTTGTCGTTCTTATATTTTTTTTTGTAATCCGTGATTTACAGGAACATCATGCGTAATTAGAGCTCTTTGTTGCATTATTTTGTTTTCACAATTACTCACTGGTTAGTGTCTAGAGTTCTAAAGAAGAAGCCTTTAGAGAAATTTTTTTAGGTAGTTGCATGCTTTTTGTTTTTGTGTGCGTGATTTTTTGAGATTGGTTTTAGTTTTTGCTTTTATTTTTTAGATAGTTTGCGTGATTTTTTGTTTTGTGTGCGTGATTTGGGTACTAATTTTAGTTTTTGCTTTGATTTTTAGATAGGTGCGTTAGTTTATTGTGTGTGCGTGATTTGGATACTAGGTTTAGTGTTATCTTTGATTTTTTAGATAGGTGCGTGATTATTGTTTGTCTGTGCATGATTTGGATACTGGGTTTAGTTTTTTCGTTGATTTTTTTAGATAGGTGCGTGTTTTTTGTCTTGTGTGCGTTAAAAAGTAAGGGTGCGTTATTTTATTTTGAATACATGCGTTTTCTATTAAAGTGTAAGACAGTTAGGTTTGTGTTTTTTGGAGTTTTCTAGCGTGTATGCATGATTTTTTTTTTCAAATATGTGTTATTTGTTAAAAGGTTAAAGGTTGCGTTGTTTTTTTGTTCGATGCGTAAATATTTTTTTGCGTATGCGTGTCTCATTATAAAGTTGAAAAGACTTTCATACCCCTTTTAATGACTCTGCTTCATTTTTTTTTAAATTAATTAAGCGTGTTTTCATTTTAGCGCCATCAGATAAAAAAAAGCCCCATATGAGCGGCAGAGATCCCTTCGCACACTTCGCACAGAAAACGTTCTTTGTACAATAACTTTGCCCTATATATATATATATATATATATATATATATATATATATATATATATATATATATATATATATATATGGGTGAGGTTCATTGTAGACACCCCCATAAGTGTAGACAGGTAGACACCCTATTTCAAATGTGAAATTACTTTTTTTCACATGTGTTTTCACATGTGAAATTTTCTGAACAATGAGAAAAAGGAAAAAAAAAAAAAAGATATTAATCATAACCATTAGATCAAGAGATCTAATGGTGAAAAATGTGTCTACCTGTCTACACTTATAGGGGTGTCTACAACGAACTTTTCACTCCCTGTATATATATATATATATATATATATATATATATATATATATATTATATTAGGGTGTGGAACTATTAATAACCCTTGCTTGGAGCAATAACCAAATAACCCATTTGAACCACCAAAATCATGACAAGTGTCACCCTCTTTCTCTTTCCAGGGAGGGTATTTTAGACATTTAACCCAACAAAAAGGTACCCCCTCCATTTTAAAACGGCTATAACTTTTTTATCTGAAGTTAGTTTTTTATAAAAAAAATACCGTTGGACTCGTTGTAATTTTATCTTTAATTCAGATGTGGTCCCGACTTTTTTTGATATTTTTTCCCAAACGTTCGTACTGACATGTAATGTTACAAAAAGTAGCACTGGTGCCTTTTTTTGTGGCGCTGCTGCCCTTTTTTGTAGCATTGATATTAATACGGACGTTTGAAAAAAAGTTTCAGAAAAAGTCGAGACCACATCCGAATTAAAGGTAAAAATGAGGCGAGTTTAATGGTATAATTTTTATAAAAAACCGACTTCGGATAAAAATGTTATAGCCGTTTTAAAAATGGGGGTGGTACTTTTTCTTTTGGTTAAAATACCACTTATACCCTTTCAATTAAAAAAGAAAAAGAAAACAAGTCAGTGCCACTTGGCACTCATCCATAGCACCAGCTTTTTGATCCAACCACTAAGATGGAGTTATTTGGTTATCACTATAAGAGGGGGTTATTATTAGTTCTCATTCCTATATATATATATATATATATATATATATATATATATATATATATATATATATATATGAGAGAGAGAGAGAGAGAGAGAGAGAAAGGATAAAATGAAAACCATCCCCACTTTGGAAAACCTAGGAAACCTCATCTTAACCCTTCATCATCCCAATCCAAGTGCTACAATTAATTCCTTTATTTTCTATTTATTTTATCACTTTTTTGTTACTTTTTGTATTTTTTTAAATGAAAAGGGTAGTTTGGTCTCCATATTTTTTGTTGCAGGTCTACACTTCCCTATAATCTGCATGAACATCACATCTCACCATATCACTTCTTTCCCCATATTTATCTTTTCATTTTCCCTCTACATTTTCCCAAATTCAAAATAAAATCCCTTGAATTTCTATATTCTTCTTCTTCATCATTCAAGTTCATTCCATCTTTCAAACCCACTTTTCTTTCACCCATCTTCACTATCGCCTCCATCGTACCACCCCGTCATCATGAGGTATGCGTGTTCATCCGAGTTCATCCATGGTGAATCTGCGATTCCACGTTGTTTTTTATCAAACTCAGTTGCTACAAGTTGTACACAATCATACAAAGCTAATGCAACAACAATTTTTGAGTTTCGTTAACGTTTGAGTTGTTTTCCATTTTTTCCGGTCATCTTCTTCGTCGGTTTGAATATTTGGACGTGAAAAACGATTCCAAAACATATCAACAATGGTGCTATAGTTGTTCTCCTAGTCAAGACGAATCCAAGGCAACTTTCGGAAGTGATTTTCGTTCTGTTTTGATCAAGTTATGGCGGGCTAAAATTTTGAAAACTCGCCGAAAAAACGCATTTGGCCGGAATTGCATATTTTGGCCGGAAAAAGTTGTTGAGCGGTTGTGTATGTTAGTTCGGGGCAGTTAGCAAAGAAGTAGGGTTGATTCACGGTGGTTTCAGTTCGCTAGACTTGTGTTGTTATTTCACCGGAAGTTCTCTTGTTAGTCGGACTCTTGCTTGTTGCATCATCAGATTCGCGGGAGTCTTCTGTGTTGGGTTTGAGTTTTTGATGACATCAGCCCTTCATGATTCGTTATCATTTCCTTTTTAAGTTTTTTTTTTGAAAAATTGGTTTTAATTCAACATTTATTATAACACATAAAAGTAACAAAAAATGTTACATATGTAAGCTCTATGTGTTTGGCTCTGATGTGTTTTCAGTATTTCCTGATGTTTGTATGCAAGTTTTTATGTTTTCATGTTGTAGTGAGTTACATATAAAAGGTTACATATGTAAGTATTGATTTACATATGTAACTTACTGTTTACATATTTTAAGTGTCAGTTTACATGTGTAACTATTGGCTTACATATGTAAGTCTTTGGGTTTCATATCTAACGCTTCTAGTACACAACATAATTTCGCGACAAAGATTCTACTAAGAGTTCATAAACGAATAGTTGTTTCAAAACACAATTGATAGGTTTTTTTGCGGATTAATTTAATCAATTAGTTCAAAAAATAATTCAACACACTTCAAATGGCCATATCTCACAAAATACTTAACGAAAATCAATTCTAAAAGCGGCGTTGGATTCGTCTCGGCGAGGCGATTCAGGAGAGCACCATTGTTGATAAGTTTCGTTGGTGTTTGCATAGAGTTAGTTACTTATGTAACCCTGCATCTTATTATGTAAACCTATACTTAAGAAAAATATAGGCTTACATGAGTAACCGTTTGAGGTTACATGAGTAACATATGAGGTCAATCAAAAAATAGGTCATCGATCAGATCAGATCCATAACATAGGTAACCCAGGTTGGTTACATACTTAAACAATGTCAAAGAATCAGTTTTTAATTAAATATCTATGTAACCCACAGAGGTTACCTATGTAATTCAACATCTTGTGCACTGATTGCTCTTAAAAATATGTAACCAATAGAAGTTACCTATGTAACACAAAGGGGGTTACCCATGTATCCAACCAATGAATCTTTTTTTTAAATAACCTATGTAACTATCTTAGCTTACCTATGTAACCCCAAATATCATTCACATATGTAACCAATAGAGGTTATATATGTAACCCGCAAATGTTACCTTTGTAATTCAACATCTTGTTCACTAATTGGTTTTAAAAATATGTAACCAATAGAGGTTACTTATGTAACACAAAGGGGTTACCATGTATCCCACCAATGAATCTTTTTTTTTTAAATAATCTATGTAACTATATCAGGTTACCTATGTAACCCCAAATATCATTCACATATGTAAACAATAGAGGTTACCTATGTAACCCGCATAGGTTACCTATGTAATTTAACATCTTGTTCACTGATTGGTTACATAGGTAACCTAACGTGGTTACATAGGTAACCTATCGTGGTTACATAGGTAACCTATCGTGGTTACATAGGTAATTTAACATCTTGTTTGATCATACTAAGCTATTGCAGCAATCAGATTCAAGTTTCTTTATCGTTTTTATCGGTTTCAATTTTTCCGATGTTGAATTACATAAGTAACCTCTACTGGTTACATATTTTTAAAACCAATCAGTGAACAAGATGTTGAATTACATAGGTAACCTATGCGGGTTACATAGGTAACCTCTATTGGTTACATAACATAGGTAACCCCTTTGTGTTACATAGGTAACCTCTATTGGTTACATATTTTTTTAACCAATCAGTGAACAAGATGTTAAATTACATATGTAACCTCTATCGTGTTACATAGGTAACCTCTATTGGTTACATATGTGAATGATATTTGGGGTTACATAGGTAACCTGATATAGTTACATTGGTTACATATGTGAATGATATTTGGGATACATGGGTAACCCATTTGTGTTACATATGTGAATGATATTTTGGGTTACATAGGTACCCTATATTATAGTTACATAGGTTATTTAAAAAAAAAGAATAATTTATGGGTTACATAGGTAAACCCTTTGTTGACATAATAAGATGTGGGGTTACATATGTAACTAAGTTTATGCAAACCGCAACGAAACATATCAACAATGGTGCTCTCCTGAATCGTCTTGCCGAGAAGAATCCAACGTCGCTTTCAGAATTTATTTTCGTTAAATATTTAGTGAGATATGGTCATTTTGAGTTTATTGAATCATTTTTTGAATTAATTGATTAAATTAATCCGCAACGAAACCTATCAAGAATGGTGCGCTCCTGAATCGTCTCGTCGAGACGAATCCAACGCCGATTTCAGAAGTTATTTTCGTTAAGTATTTAGTGAGATATGACCATTTGAAGTTTACAGAATCTTTTTATTTATTTAATTAATTAAATTTAGATATAAAAGTAAAGAATAGTCGTGTGAGAGTGTTTGGACTTTAAAAAAAAAGAGAAAATTTAGATGGAGGGAAATTGGAAAAGACACTTCTCTTTTTTTTAAATATAAAAGTACAATCATTACTCTTTTGTTGAGAAAAATTATATAAGAAAAAGTAGATGACAGAGGAATATGTCAGAAGGAGAAATTCAACCTTTAGTTGAATAGACCATTTTGCCCTTTTATCCACAATGAGAATTGAAGACGTGGAAGACTCTGTGACCAAGCAATTAGTTTCCCAAGATTTCCAAACTCACAAGGGTTTACAATATATCCCCACCCTATATATATATATATATATATATATATATATATATAGGTGAGGTTCATTGTAGACACTTTCGCATGTGAAATAGCTCTTTTTCACATGTGAAAGTTTCTAATTAATGAGAAAAAAGAAAAAGAAAAAAGAAAATTAATCACAACCATTAGATCAAGAGATCTAATGGTGAAAAAGGGTGTCTACCTGTCTACACTTATGGGTGTCTACAATGAACATTTCACTATATATATATATATATTATGGTTTAAACGGATAAACGAATAAACTGAATAAAAAAAACACACATCCCTAACCGAATCGAAAATCGAATTCACAATTCTGATATGGTTAGAAACTGAATCGAAAATCTTAATTCACAATATAAAACTTTTTTTTCAGATACAAATACGATTCGAATTTTGAATTTTTTCGGGTTTTGATTTTTCTTCACACCCATATTATCCTATATAAACATAATACAACTCATGGTACAATTTTCAAAACATAAGATACAAGTTTCTATAGCACACAAGGTACAACTTCTATTACATGAGTTACAAGTAACTAGAGTCCTTTCTTTTAAGTTGTGGGTACAAGTCTTGCTTTTACCTTTACACGTTTCATTTAACCTAACCTGCCCTTTTTGAGGAGATGAGCAGGTGGTCGGCCAGGTCTCCCAAGCTTGATGCGTAAGTTACAACATCAGAAGCCCCATGTACAAGCCATCCTCCTTTTTTGTATTTTTTTAATGTTTACTTTACACGTGTCGTTGTACTTCTTCACCCCCTCACCGAATAGTCCAGCTTTCTTCCTCCATGCTCTACAGTTGAAGAAAGGACGCTCAAAAGTCTCGATTTCCATCACCCCACACCTCACGCCATGCTTGAAGGACCTCTGTGTGCTTTATCAACATCCGATCAGTTCTCTCTCACATCCTCCGAATATCTCTCTAACATTAATCTCTACATTAATAGGCGAAGGCGGAGCCGCTGTTCACGACCTTAAAGGCGAGTGGCAGAGTTCGAACGATCATCAATTTGAGGTTTAATTTCTCGAATTCCCTTTGATTTAATACTCCGCTACTCCTCTGTTAGTCTCTGTTTCTTCTTCAACAATTGACCTAACTCCAAAACACTGTGTGTCTTTGAGTCTCTCGCCGTGAAAGAAATTCCACAACAAACTCGGATTTACTACAACAAGTTCATCTCCGTAGGTTTGTGTAATATTTGTTGTAGTTTCCATGTCTAATAGGAGCCCTAACGTTGCTACGTTGCTACGTTGCTTCTGATTTGATTTTGTTCGCCATTTGTGTTGGTGTTTTGGTAATATTTGTGAACCCTGATGACCCCATGGTATGTCATTTCACGATTTATATACGAACTACTTCTTCTCATATTATTTTATCTTGGATTTGGATAAGGATATGTGGTGATTTCCTTCATTTTCTTCAGGTGTTTGTACGGTTTACAAGGAGCAGCCTTTGTGTGTTTCTGGGAATGCAAAGGTGTTAGAATTTGTTAATGACTAAGTTCTTTGTGTTTTTTTTATCTTAATTAGGTTCTTACTAGATGAAACAAAAGGGTAAACGTTTGAAACTAAGGCGCTTTTTTTTCGTTTGATTGTTTGTTGTTTGTTTTAGCAAGCTTAAATCAGAAAACTTATTTCCTCCTCATCATTTTTATTAGGGCTTTTGTAGCTCCTTCTTCAAGTGATGTTTGGTAAACTCCTTCCAGGCTTCCAACTACTTAATTGTTGCATAGTACAAGTCTCTAATAACCTATACAAAGTATGCATGTTGTCTGTTGTCAATTATGTTTCCAGTTTTTTTTTTTTAACTAATTGATCTATCAGTGATTGAATTTGAGTTACTTACATTCATTATTGAAAATCTATGATCAATTAAAGTAATTGCTACGACAATTAAACAATTAATGGTTTATAGTTTTATTGTGAATCTAACTGTTAAAGTTTGTGTTGCTGATGAGATGCAGGATATGTTTTACGTTTGTCAACTGTACATAAATTTAACACCTATTTCGATTTAAGGGAGAATGCAGCTGGGTTCTATAACAGTAACACACGTCTATCTGAACTAAGCTTGCAAGCTCAGTTGCTCAAAGGTAACCATCTTATCAACTTATAAATCTAATTGCATATTTCAATTTGTTTTGCTGATTATAATTTGTATATTTGTTTCTCTTTTAAATTTGTTTATTTTCAAATAATACTTATATTTGTTACATAATCTTATATGAGTGTTGATCATTGTGTCAGTTATGGTTGTATGATGTAAATTTATAAGCATTTGAAGTTTGCAGGCAAAAGGAGATGTCATTGCGTCAGTTACAGACATCAATAGGCATGAATCGTACGTGTAATGGAATATTTACCTGTATGCAACAATGTTAAAAATCGCAGGTATGTTCGTGTTAATATGCTGATGTTGGTATCACTCCAGGATGAGAATGGACACTACACATCTTTGGAGCTGTTTTAATACGGTCCTTCATTATCTTATTATGTTGATCATCACAGAGTATGCATTTTTGGACAAGTATTTACCTATTTTGACATTCAAAGGTCAAATTTTAGAGTGCTTAATATGAAATCTGATGACAATTCTGTTTGGGGCTGGTTTAATATGGCATTCATTATGTTATTGTGTTAATGGTGAGTATTGTGGGTTCTATACTTCTATTATTGCTATTTTGACCCGTTCCAGGTATACTCATCATACACTAGGCATTCTTGGACAAATATTTACCTCTTTCTCTTGGTAATGGTGGTTTAGATGTTTCATCTGTTTCTTATATTGAAATTATCCTTATGTGACATACCTCTACAAAATCAGTAGTTCAAATAGTTAACAAAAATACAAAAATTATGCTAATTGTTCTTATTGTGTACAGGAGAGTTGTCCAAACATTGTAAATTATTTTTATTTCCCGCTCTATTTGATGGAAGCAACCCTAAGGGTCCTCATGGAAAAGAGTCCATGTTGCCTCCAATAACCATGCTAATGTGGGTCATATTCAGAAATTGTCTATATATTGCTATATGAAAACTGCAGAATGTAATATTCATGACTCATACAAAGCTTATTGCACATGTACGGTG
>JBCNJP010014420.1:0-10985 GCA_039602395.1 Deinandra increscens subsp. villosa | reverse complement strand
ATGGAATGTTTAATTGAGTTGCAGGTTCGGTATGAAGGAGACGATACTTTTCGATCGCATCAGGGGCTTTTCGATCAGCCCCTCGTGCTTTTCGATCAGCCCTGATGCTTCTCGATCGCTGGATTGCCGATGCCTTTAGGCTTTTCGATCAGCCCTCGTGCTTTTCGATCGGCCTTTAGGCTTTTCGATCAGGAAGCTAGACTTTTCGATCAGGAAGCTAGCTTCTCGATCAGGAGCTGACGACTTTTCGATCAGGAGTTTAGCTTCTCGATCAGCCACTACTTTTCGATCAGGTTTAAGTACTTTTCGACCAGAGATCTCGGCAACCATGATACTTTCCGATCGGACGGATGCTTTCCGATCGAAAACCCTGTTTTTCGATCGGAAAGGTACCTGATGATATTTTTCGATGGTTTTCATTCAGTTTTAAGCCGTTATGCTGTCCGTTTTTCGAGAAATCCCTGAAAACTAATGAATTTTTTGTGTTGTTTTGGTTGTTTATCTGTGTTTGTGAGCGCAGGGATTTGGAGTTTGTAAAGGATCACAATCAGGTAGCATATTTGCTGGACCCGCCTGCAGAATACAAAGAGAAGTATCTGTCAATGATAGCTGGTTTGAAGAAGTGCTGTTTACACTTTGCTCTCACAACAAACCCGGTGATTTGCAAACGGATGCAGCAAGAGTTCTGGAAGACAGCAGAGGTTTCTGAAGATGGAAAGCAGATAGTTGCTGAGATTCAACATACTGAAGTAATCTTAACTGAAGAGAATTTCAGACAGGCACTCAGACTGAAAGATGTAGCTGCTGATTCCACTTTGCTAGACAAGGAGATGGTGTCCCAATGTTTAAAGGAAATGGGATACCTCACAGTCTCTCCTCCCACAATGAAAGCTCTTATTCCGCCGTACTGGAGAATGCTGGCACATTACTTGCAAAAATGTGTCATTGCAAAGAAGAGCTCCACAGATCAGCTGAACCAGGTGCACACCCATGCAATGGTGTCACTAATCAGAGGTGTTCGGTTCAACTGGTCTAGGATGATTTTTGAAGATGTGAAAGCAGTTGTGTCAAGAGATAAGAAGTTTGCTGCTGTTCCCAGGTTTATCCAGTCTGTTCTGGATTCAAGATACCCAAACCTGAGAAAGACCAATGACACCCATGACACAAAGCCTATGGGTATTGAAGTGTTTCCTATGATAAATCCGAAGAAGAAGTTGTCGGATAAGATGCCGTTTGGAGACAAGTTTGGAGAGTTTGCAGAGATTGTGAGAGAAGAGGTTCCTGTTAACAGAAATGCATCTGTTGAAGAAGAACACTATATGCCTCCTCCTCAGCAGAAAGTGGTTGATCTTCCTGATGATTCTGATTGGGAAGAATTTGATTTGAATGATGTGAGGATAGGAGCACTTAACTTTGAAGGTGATGAGTCTATTAACTATGATACTTATCTGGATGATATTGACATTGGGGAAGTAGAGACAGAGACAACTGAGACTCCATTGATCAGAAAACGGAAAGCCACAGAGGATCCTCCCCTCGGTGCTTCTGTTACAGATGATTTGACTGACATGACTGAGACTGTGTCAACTGCTACACCACACCACAGAGAAGGCCCTAGTGACCCAAGGAGAAGAAGACTGGATTCTCATGTGCCACCAGTCACAAGTTCAAGTGCTGGTCCGTCTTCTTCTCAGCCCACAGCCCAAGACAAGGGAAAAGCTGTAGAAACCCCTGAGTTCAGATTGGAGAGGGAACTCAGAGCAGAGATAGAAGAATTGAAAGCCCAGAATGCTACTCAAAGTGAGATCATGGGTGATCTGATTGATATTCAGAAGGTTCACAATACTGGAATTGGAGAATCAAAAGAAGATAAACAGAGAATTCTCAAGGCAGTTTAGAGAACTTCACAAGCTGATCAGGCAGCTTAGTTCAGATAAATCAAGACAAGGAGATAAAGTTGAAGGAGGTTCAGGTACAGGTGATTCCTCACAATCACCAGTATTTGATTTTGAAGCTGATATTCCTGAAGAAACTCAACCGGTTTTACCTGATGCCTCGAGTGAAGATAAAGATACCAGGGATAGAGATTACATGACGGTTCCAGCTTCTGATTTTGATGGAGGTTGGGAGTCACAGACATTTGCATATCCACCTGAAAGGTATCTAATCCAGTTGGGTGAACATTTTCATGATAAGCAAGGTATTACTGCACCTGTTAAAACCTGGATGTTTGATGGAGAGAAGAACATGTTTGTTGTGAGAAGAAGGGGTCAGTATCCTTTAGAATACTACAAGAGCTGGACTCAATTTTATTCCTGGACGAATGTGGATTTGACCATGCTTTATCAGGCTCCATTTTCAAATCCGTCAAACAATGATCAAGCCACATACTTCTATAAGAAACTGGAAAAGGCTGTGAGGAGCAAGTTCAAGAGGTTTGAGGAGTTTCCTCACAAGAAGTCATATGTGAAGAAATACAGGAGTGTTTTCAAGTGGGATGGTAAGAAAAGTATCCCAGGGAAGGAGGATGAAAAGCTCAAGAAGTTCACAAATGTCTTGTATCCACCTACTGACAAGACAAAGACGATACCTCTTCCTATGAGACATCCTGAAGACTGCCTGCATGATTTCCAGACCTGGGCATATAGTGATTACTCCGGTGAAGCCAAGATTCTCTGCAAGTCAAAGACTATTGATGTCATGGAAGTTCATGATCTGATGAGATTCCACAAGAAAGACATTATGGTTTTAGCAAAGCATCAGATTGAGTGTAGTCAAGACACTGAGGAATATGCAAAGTGTTACACTCGGGCAGTAGCTGAAATTGTGAACAAGGAACTATGGTATGATCCAGCAACAGTAAATATGTCGAAGAAGTTCCGGATGTGAAGACTGTCTAATGCTAAAGCCTAGGGGAAGATTGTAGAGACCTAAAAAATTGAGGCTTTTGCATTAGATAATTTTGGGCTTGTTTAATGCTTGTGGTTGGGCTAACTATGTAGGCTAAGTGGGTTTGGGTCCGGATTGTATTAGAATGGGCCTTGGGGTTTCGAAAATCCCTAAGGAGATTGACTTGTTTACCAAGTCAATCTCAACTATATATAGGACTTCTTTTTGTCAAGTTAGGGTTGCTAGTCTTTTGTGTGTTGGATTGGTCGTATCATCGAAATTCTCCCTGAGAATTTCGATCAAGGTGTAATCAAGCAAGTCAGTAATCAATACTAAGTGTTTTCTTCGAATTGGTTTGTGCTTTACTATGTCTTGCTTTTAGTACTTTTCGATTATTATCATCTATCATTGTTTATACTTGAATCACCTAGTTAAACCGGATTCCGCACGGTTTCACTAGTCTAGATATCGCGTGAGGGTTTAAATTGATCCTTACAACTTCATAAGCTGATCAGGCATCTTAGTTCAGATAAATCAGTCAGATCAAGCATTGGGCAAGGAGATAAAAGTGAAGGAGGTTCAGGTGCAGGTGATTCCTCACAATCACCAGTATTTGATTTTGAAGCTGATATTCCTGAAGAAACTCAACCCGTTTTACCTGAAGCCTCAAGTGAAGATAAAGATACCAGGGATAGAGATTACATGATGGTTCTAGCTTCTGATTTTGATGGAGGTTGGGAGTCACAGACATTTGCCTATCCTCCTGAAAGGTATCTAATCCAGCTGGGAGATCACTACCATGATAAACAAGGAATTACTGCAACTGTGAAAACGTGGATGTTTGATGGAGAAAAGAACATGTTTGTTGTAAGAAGAAAGGGTCAGTATCCTTTGGAGTACTACAAGAGCTGGACACAGTTTTACTCCTGGACGAATGTGGATCTGACTATGTTATACCAGGCTCCATTCTCAAATCCGTCAAACGATGAGCAAGCCAAGTACTTCTACAAGAAACTTGAAAAAGCGGTGAGGAGCAAGTTCAATAAGTTTGAGGATTTTCCTCACAAGAAGTCGTATGTGAAGAAGTACAGGAGTGTCTTCAAATGGGATGGGAAGAAAAGTATCCCAGGGAAGGAGGGTGAAAGGCCTAAGAAGTTCACAAATGTCTTGTATCCCCCTACAGACAAGACAAAGATGATACCTCTTCCAATGAGACATCCTGAAGACTGCCTGCATGATTTCCAGACCTGGGCTTATAGTGATTATTCTGGTGAAGCCGAGATTCTCTGCAAGTCAAAGACTATTAATGTCATGGAAGTTCATGATCTGATGAGATTTCACAAGAAGGACATCATGGTTTTAGCAAAGCATCAGATTGAGTGTAATCAAGACACTGAAGAATATGCAAAGTGTTACACTCGGGCAGTAGCTGAGATTGTAGCCAAGGAACTGTGGTATGATCCAGCAACAGTAAATGTGTCAAAGAAGTTCCGGATGTGAAGACAGTCTAATGCTAAAGCCTAGGGGAAGATTGTAGAGACCTAGAAAATGAGGCTTTTGCATTAGATGATTTTGGGCTTGTGGGCTAGTATATAAATGTAATTGGGCTAACTTTTGTAGGTTTAAAGTGGGTTTGGGTCCGAATTGTGTAGGATGGGCTTGGGAATTTTGAAATTTGTAAAGAGATTGACTTGTTTACCAAGTCAATCTCTACTATATATAGTCCCATCTTATATTGTTTTAGGGTTGCTAGTGTTTTGTGTGGTCATTAGTGGTGATATCGAAATTCCTCTTAGAATTTCGATCAAGGTGTAGCAAGCAATTAATCAGTGATCAATCTAAAGTGTTTTCTTCAAATCAGTTTGTGTTTGCTATTTCCTGTTTTCATACTTTTCGATTAATATCTTTCACTGTTTCTTGAATCAACTAGTTAAAACCGGATTCCGCACGGTTTCACTAGTCTAGATATCGCGTGAGGGTTTAAATTGATCCTTACAATTGTCACAAAAATATTCCACGAAACTTGTAACGAGGCTTTTCCAACCCGTCACCCAACAAAACCAAATCCCAATTACAACAAACTTCGGGAGCTCTATTATGTTCGATAATAAGAACAACTTCGTGTATGGTGTTGGAACCTCCATGAACGGATGACTATGATTGAGCCATAAGCTAAAAAGACCTGAAAAGTCGGATTGTCACAGTATCCCCTTGTTGAAGAATTTTCGTCCCGAAAATTGAATAACGTGGTTAACAAGTTGATCACAAAAGAAAGAAAAAAAATTCTCGGTCGTCACATCATCCCCTTGCTGAAAGAATTTCGTCCCGAAATTTAAATCAGTGACAATTGCTTAAAGAGTCGAATTGACAGTAACATATCGAAAGAATTCAGGTTTCCTACTCTAAATGGAGTGACTAATGTTTTGGTCAAGAATGTGAACCAGATGTCGAGAAGATGTCAAACGTTTAGAAATTTCAAAAGAAATTCGAATCGAGAGTATAGGAAATTATTTTCTTATCAGGCGTTATCTTACGAGAAGAGTTGTACAAATGTATTACAAGAATCGTGTCGTATGACCAGGCCGAACAGAGTGACACTATAACATAAGTATCTAAAATCAAAATTTCCATACGAATACGAATCATGATACATCCGAGTAGTTTCTAGCTATTGTACCCAATGCTGGGAGTGAGGTTCCCACGTCGTGTCTCGTTTTTAGTTAAGGAATTCGCATTCACCAATAACTCGGGTGAATCTAAGAGAAATAATTTGAATATGAGAAGATTATGTGTGTATCAGGTCAACCGGTGTTTGTTTAATAGACCCATCATGTAACGAAAATGTGAATGTCTGGATTTTGTCTACCAACTAGCAAATAGCATAGAATTACACAAGAATAATCAAGTTAATGTGGGGGCTCATTGGTTGATTTAGTACTTTATGGAGTTATGACGGATTAAGTTAACATGATTCATAATAACATTCAAAATTCACATTTCATGCAATATCGGTTCAGATAGCATACGAGTCTTTATGAAGGCTTTCTTTAATGGTTGTATATGGTCAACGCATACTAGCATGCAATCTATCATGAAGGTTTTACCATACAACACATACAATTGGCCCGACACATTATATACTAGCATACAACCCTAACATGGCATGTCTCTAGCATATAAGTTCATAAACTAACCAACACAACCCATATGGTGCAAAGTTGACGGGGCAACTTCACACAGTCTTGTCATTCCCACCGATGTAGGAGACTTAGGACCTTGTATGGTGTATGGCTTTCATACTCAATCAAGTTAATACATTCAGAACATGTCAGTTTCTGGTTCCTAACACGTTTCGTACACATAACTAATCATGCAATTCTACTCAACTTATGTTTAAACCAGCACTTGAATGATTAATCAATTTATACACCCTAAACATAGGATTAGATTCTCGAATTTTAGCATGCATAAAGATGTATGTTATATAAACATTTCTCATGAGAGGATCAGAAGCAAACAAACTATTTATCATGGTTAAAATGGTTCAACAGTTTCTCACATACTAAGATATAACTGGTAACACACTGATTTTGTGACAAAAGGACGACCGAGGTCTAAAGAGAAATCCAATCAAGAGCCCATTGCCATCTAAAAGGTAACACGTAGCAGTTTGTTTTAAAAAATAAGTTACTCGATTCTGTTAAGAATTATTCAAGAAATCACATAGACAATTAGGTTCAAATTCAAGTTGGAGTTCAGTATCATACAACATATCACCATGCACACCTTGCTAAAGAATCCAAAAGATTTAAAGTGAAGATCCAACAAAATAAAAGTGTAACTATGAGGTACCGAATATCGAAGAGTGCTCTGCAGGAATACGCATGGCATCAAGCATGAGAATAACAAATTAAGATGAAAAGCGCCAACGGCTTAGTTCGTGAATTCTGGTAATCGATGGGATATCAAGCTTTTGATAGTCGCAATTACACATTCGAAGAACGACATGTGGGTTCAAACTGGCGCTGGTGAAGATACCAGCAGGGAGGATGCAAATAACGTAATGGATGGTATAAAATTCAGAGAGAAATATACAACGTGCTTGACAGGATTCGGCAAGGAATTCGCGTAAATAGATATCGAAATGAACGTGTCAACGGTTATACAATCTAATAGAGTAAACATCTCATTACGGAAATCTTCATTGTTTAAGCTCACCAGTGTGCCCAATCTTCTTGGTGTTCTTGCGCTTAATGCGTCATGCTTCTTTTCTTGTCAAAACATCAGTTCAATGGTCTTCAAAAGTAAGATATAAAACATCAAGATGTTCAAAAGTGGTTTTGGGCTTTGATTTTTCTGGACGAGTTTTCTTTAGGGTTTAGCGCATGCCTACTGCGGCTCAAAAAGGTCAAATCGGTGTTTCATAGAAAAGGATCAGGGGCTATCACCTTAGTGAATGCCGGAAAGTTTATAAAAACAGGCAGTCGACCCAAAAGTAGTGTCCCTTAAACGAAAGTCGATCTACTTCTTACACATGCTTCTAAAAGTTGGAGTTGATCATTCGATCAGGTGGTTTGTCGTTCATAAGGGAAAATCTCTGATTTTCAAAACGTTGATGTTCGTCGGAGTCAGAACTCACGTAAGAGAGTCTTCCGAAAGCATGGAGTTTGATTATTTCGGGCATGTCTCTTTTGGTAGAAATACATAAGGGATATCTGTAATCTCGGAGAAAGTAGCATTAAGCAGTTTTGTCGAGGACGTAGTCCTGTTAGATGAAGTTTCTCAAGATGAGGCTCCTGCGTATGACTCTAAAGTAAATCCTTGGTCCGGTACCGGTCCCACATTCAACGTGCCACTAATGTTTATATATAGGGTGTACCGCAGCTAACCCACCACACTACCAGCACCTTGAAAGTGTACCAGCAACCTACCATTACTAGCTATTAGTCAAACCACACTGGATATTTTCATCGGAAATAGAGGACTTCAAGTTTCTCCCATACGCTTGAATGTAAAAGGGGCGAGAGATTAAAACCTCAATACGTTGTACAAACAAAAGGTGTAGGTATTTCCATTCACAAGACCAGTAGGATGCGTAAGGTTTGTCTATTCTAGTGAAGATCATCGAGAGTTTGGCACGCGCAGTGCGAATATCATAAAGCTTCATATTTCAAGACGATCAAAATTTAAACAGGCCACAAGGTTTAAGTTCAAGCTGGGGGTTCATCAATGAAAGTTTTCTGAAAAGGACGATGAGGATTCGTGTATCAGGAATTTGTCGATAGCCGCTATGACAAGAGCATTAATAAATATACAAATGTATGGATATCTTGGTGTACTCGATGGGTAAGAAGGGATAATACAGGTTGATAGCACAATTAGCTATCGATAACAAGAAGTTCATGCTCGATGGGTGTAAATAGAGTTTCCATAAAAAGATTTTTATTGTTACTGCGATTGAGGTACAAGGTAGTCTCATCATCAATGGTGTTTAACTAGTAGAAAAGCTAACCAAAAAATGTAACACCTTCCGGTTCAAAGCTTGAAAGCTCATCCAAGACATAAAGGATTACAAAAGCGCGAGAATCAGAAATCGTTGGTTGTTAAATCGTAAAAGGTTCGAATCATGCACAGAAATCAATCGCACGGGTTCAAAAGGTCAGTCGGAATAGTCATTACGTTAAAATTGGAAGTCATCAGTTTGAAACTAGGAAGACTCTTCACTATCATTACCTCCATTTGAGAGAAATATGCTTGTAGTGAGATAGGCAGTTTGTACAATCGTGACGTTGTTGCTGGCAACAAGTTTTGGTTCGCACAAGAAAATCAGGAAATATGAATATTCAGAGGCAAAGTTCACAAGAGTTTTTAGCCAAGAAATATGCTCCAATGCTCGCGGTATATGCTTGACCTAGTTCGTTTATCCAATGTTGTCTGGGTATTCGTCCGGTGAATGTATATACAAGTTGTCTCACAATCATAAAGTTTCAGGGATTGATATGGTAGGTAAAGTCGCAAAGGTAGAATTATGATTCAAGATGAGTTCAAACCAGTCGAAGGTTTCGTCGAGAGTGTTCGCAGTTACAGAAGACTTGTCATTGAAATACACGAGTTAAACGGTGCCCCTTCCGGACTAACATTCGTAATAGGTGTCAAAGGGTTCACGAATGGATTAGAATCCATATATATAAGAGATGATATCATGCGCGATAGCGTTTACAAGATAGATGACTTCGATCATCCAGTTGAATTTCAACAGGCTCAACATTCAGCCCCACGAGAAAAAAAAATTACAGAAATTTGCTCCCAATTACGACCATTAGCTTGCCTAGTAGGATTCTCCAGGATTTCCATACACTGCAAATTACGTTTACGTGTGCACCCGTAACTGTAATTTACTCTATATGGTCACCCTAGTTCCTCTTACTTCGGCTACCAGGTATGGCGGAGTACAGATGACATATCCTCGGAGTGTGTATGAAGAATGTGGTTACTGAACCAAGGTTATCTTGACCAGAATTTGTTAAAAGACAAGTTTCGAGAATAGAATGCTCACTCAGATTGGAATGACCCACCCGAAGCGAGTCAGCCAGAAATTTAGCTCAATAGGATCTGAGTAGGGTTTATCACAATGACCCTAGCTTAGCTCGAAGTTAGAGAATAATTATCACACATACTGGCGTGATCGCAATCCGATACACAAAGAGGGAATTTCAGTCGACCCGCATCAGGTTTCATTGGGGTTATAAGAATTGTACTCCAGTTGTATTATTTCAACGCACAACGCGATAAAATCGAGAAGGGAAAGATCTTAAGAGATCACAGCAAATGTGAAGACGATCAGGATAACGAAAGTTGATATAAGTGCCCCATAGGCAGCTACTTGAATTCATACCCTGCTAACTCTAGTGAAGCTAAATAATCGCGCTACTAGCACATCGAGATAACATTTCCTGAACAAATGAGTTTAGAGATATACGTAAGGCAGGTATAACAAGAACCTCCTAAGCTAAGATAGAGGTTTAAGGACAAGAAGAGGTATTACACCACCTTCCCTATGCAGCATACATCCATAGTATGGGCACTACGCCCAGTTGTTCAATCCGGAATAATCCCGAGTAGCAATCAGCTCGTCAAAAGTATAAACGTGATCCTTCGATCTGATTCGACGTCTCGTTGTACATGAATGTTAACCAAGAGGTACACAACTTAGAGAGGTTAAGAAAAATGACTCAAGACTAACCGGCTCCTCGCCGTGAGTATAAGGGGATTGGATGATGTAAACAACAAATCGTAAACCAGGTGCGTGTAGGAGTGAGTATCACGATGCATGAGAGAAATGTTTAAGTGCAACTAATGCAAAACAGTTACAGTCTAAGACGAATCTTAGTTCGCTGTAACCAATGGCTCTGATACCAATCTGTCACACCCCCAAAAATCCCACGCGCGATAACGCGCCGCAGGGAGCGTGACAAACCAGGATCGCCGTCCATTAGTTACACCAAATGACCAATAATTAATAAAAACGTTTCATATTTCATTAAAATATAAATTCAGAGTTTTACAAATGCGGAAGCGTAAATACAATTAAAATATTTAAGTAAAAGCATCGTCACCCAAGGTGACGTAGCTTGTCCAAAGACACTAAAAGTGTTTCAAAGACTCATGCATGCGTACTCGTGATACTCGAACATCCGCAACCTGAGAAATAACATGCTAAAAAGTGTCAACACAAAGGTTGGTGAGTTCACAGGTTTATCAGTTAAAAACAGTTCAAGTTGAGTTCAAGATTGACTGTTCAACAACAGTCAAGTTGAGTTTAAGATTGACTGTTCAACAATAGTCAAGTTGAGTTTAAGATTGACTGTTCAACAACAGTCAAGTTGCAAGAGCATAATCACTAATATATATCAAATAGCTAGCTAGGCAATGTTTTGGCTAAAAATTACTTAAGCTAGTTTTGTAAGATTTGAACCAAATAAGATTGTGAGGTTTGGTGCCTAGGATTAGGATAAGAAAACTGTTTGCAAGAATCCTGGGACGACAGTAGAATTCCAGGGACAAAAGTTAAAATCCTGGCTAAAATTGTAAGTTTG
>JBCNJP010014419.1:0-10986 GCA_039602395.1 Deinandra increscens subsp. villosa | reverse complement strand
CTTCCTGCTGCCGTAGAAGAGAAGTTCAAATGATTCATGCCTAGGGGAAGATTGTTGGGCTAGGCTTATTTAAGGCATGAACATTTGTAATTGGGCTTGTTATATATTATGTAATTGGGCTAAGTTAAAGTTTACGATTTGGGCCATGTGGGCCTGTTTAGTTTACGATTAGGGTATGGGTAGTATATAAACCCATTTAACTTTCTTTGTATGCAAGCTTTTCCAATACAACTTCATATTTACGATTTCTTGTCCCTTCTTGTTTACGATCAGCTTCCAATAGTAGTTGTTCTTCATTCAAGGCTTCATCTTTTCACTAGATCTAGTCTATTCTTCTACTATTGTTCTTGAATCGATCTTATACAAGGATTCCGCACTTGTATTTGATTAGATATCGTGTGTTTGGGAGATTTCCGGACCTACATCCCCACACCCAAGCGTACACAACAAAACCTACCCAACCTCAGAGTTTATTGCGGATTCACAAACCCCCAGCTTGAGGAACCATGCAACACCGTTATGACTACCACTTATTTCATTAACCATCAGTTTGTGATCAGGTCGGCCGCTAAGCACGCAAAGAAGACCAACTGAGTGATTATTTATTCTGTTTTCTTTTTCATTTTTTTAATTTCTTTTTCATTTCTTTTTCATTTCTTTTTCTTTTCTTTTTATTATGTGGTGTAGTCATGACAGCAGAGACATGGCGTGTGAGAGAGTGAATACTAGGTAATTACCACTCTCAACCCATTTTTTCCGGGACTCAGTCTTTTAAACCATGCAACCTGGGATGGGAAACTAAACATATATATCTTTTAAGTTCACTGCACTTTCATTGGAGGTCATAAGTTTAGGTCGAGCCTACCGAGCATATCACCGTGGAGCTTGCCTTTCACTTCCGCCTTACGCGTGTCAGCCATCTCCAACCCGGACATTCATTTTACTTCCCCTAAACTTCTCAAAAACAATACACAAACAATTAAAAATTGAAAAGCACACTATTTTTGAGGGGTCAACGTTTTCTTCATCTTTACATTTATTCCCCTTGCTTTTTGATTTTTAATGTCACAATCTTGTGAACATCATTTTTCAGTTTTTTTTTAATTTTATTTTTTTTTCAAATAAAAAAACACACACAAACACACTTAAAAGAACAAAACACAAAATTTTGAAAATATCTGGCCAAGCTAACTTTCAAAGTATTGATTTGAAAATTTTAGAAAATTGGGTTTTCATGACATGCACACTTCATCGCATTTGAAGTCAAACACATAATCAATCAACAGCTTCATTGAAACTTTAATGAAATAGGTTTGACTCAAAAAACCCTTTGCTGCCTGATCATTCAAACATCCAAATTAAGAACAGTACCTTTCATGATGATTTTGACATTTTACCTCTCAAAGAGACATACCTTCCATTGTATAGATTACTTGACATGACATGAAGATACGTCTCCTAAACTGTGCCTGGAACAATCACTTATCAACAAACAAATTAGTAATAAAAACGTTAGTGATAATCCTCCTTGATCGTTCCTGCACAGAGTGAGAGATTAGTTAGCTAATGGTACCCAGGCCATTGTTTTTCTGGGTACACCTGAGGAATCAATAAAAGATACTTCTTGTAAGAACATCCCCTTTGAAAAATCAGGAAGTTGGGATGGAACTGCCTTGATTTTTGGTTTCCAAGTTCCAGGTGATTTAACATTTGTTTTAGTCACCTTTGGAGTTGTGACTTTAGGTATTTCAACCTTCTTCGTTTTAGATTCATTTTTTAAAACAGTTTTGTTTTAGTCACCTTTTGAATTGTGACTTTAGGTGTTTCAACCTTCTTCATTTTAGAATTATTTTTCAAAACAGTTTTAGTTACCTTGGGAGGGGTAACTTTGGGTTTTTCAAGTTTTGATTGCTTTGAAAATGGTTTCATCACCTTTTTCTGAAAATTTTGGTAACTTGGAAAGCTGTTGTTTTGATTTAAAGATTTTCTTTCAGCTTTGGCAGCACCCCAATGTTGATCAGAGGGTTTAACCTTAGGAGTATCAGTCTTCCTTGCCTTAGGTTTTTCCACCTTCATGGGCTTAGACTTCACAGACTCCTGAGATGAAACCCTTTGAGTTTTCGGATAATAGGGTTCATAGGGGCGATAAAGACAGTTTCTAGCAAAATATGACCAGCGATGCCACAATTGAAGCAAGTCTGCTTCTTTAGATAGAAGTCAGACGTGTACCCATTTGTCTTCGGTGGCTGATATGGAGCTGGTTTGCCTTGTGTCTGCTTCTTTGGTTTGACTGCAGCTTCAGATTTAACTTTCTGCTGGTTTGTCGAAGCCTGTGTCGAACCTGTCTTTACTGTCTTTGTGCTTCCTTGATTCTTTGACGTTGAAGCACCATTCTTGCAATTACAACGGCAACTGCATGATCCAACTGAAGAAATGGGAGACACAGCTACTCCCTTGAGTTTTTCATTCTTCACTCCAGCTGTTGGTTTCATACTCGGATGCTTGATGGTGATCTTTGGCCTCTCAACTTTAGGTTCACTTATCACTCCATCGGTTATTCCCTTGAACTTGGAGGAGAAGGATGGTAATTCATATCCTACATCTGGTTCTTGGTCAAACATTGATCCAGATGTCATAAAGATCTTCCCCTCAGGCCGTGTCGTCAAGATCACCTTTTCCCTTTTGACTTCGTCAATTACTTTGAAGCATGGGGTTTCAATTTTAGGGTATGGTTTCAACTCTATCCCAGCATCATCAGACTTAGAGTTATGACACCTGTCATATTTCTGACACTTAGCATCATTGTCTGATATATCCTTTACTCTCCCTTCACCATAAGTCATGTTTGCTTCATTATCAATTTCTTCTTGAGTCAATGGTGTAGTTCCAACCAAGACACTATCAATAGGAGGAGCAGCTTCTTTATAATCAGACTTGGTTCGTTCAACTTGTTCCTCACTAAGAAGTATTCCTATAATGTCTCTGGGAACTGGTGGAGGAATAATGCTGTTTGCAGACAGAGGCTTATCAGACTTTTCTGAGCCAAACCCAGTTTTATCTTTCCCAACTTGACCAGTTACAACAGCATGTGACAATTCCTTTCCAGCATCGAGCATTCGCTGATTTCTTTCCTGATTGCAATCATACTTGACCTGTAGCTCATCATATTTTTGCTGCAGTTCAGTTAATTTCTGTGTCAGCTCAGATATCTCAATCCTAGCCCGATCATGTAAAATAGTCTTCTCCGTTGCTAGCTTTTGATATTTCTCAATGTCTAGTTTTTGGGCTTTTACTTTCGCTTCACTCTTTTGCCATCTACCCCTGAATGAACTCCTTTCGCATTTTATTTCAAACAGTTCTATCTCATAATTTTTACAAATTTGCCTAAGTCCAGGAATTAAACGTGCACAAGTAGGATTGGGGCATATCTTAGTTTCATCAACTTCAGCTGCGAAAGCATCCTTGTTCTCAACCAAATTCTTTTCTTCAACCTCTGAACTCATTTTCTTTCTTTAGATATGCAGCTTCTGAAAATTTTGAAAAATTGGCAAGAACGGCAAAATTACTATTCAAGGAATAGTGTCAAAAACTTAAAACTGAAAAACGGAGGCCTTCGGAGTGGAATTTGGGGGTCCAAACGAGCTCCCCTGGACGTTAGTCGGGGGTAATTCTGGGGCTCGTTGTCACGAAAGTCGTGTTAAAATTTGAGCTTCTAACTCCAAACGAGTCAAAAGTTATGTCCGTTTCCGTGAAAGTGTGAAATAGTGACTTTTTGCCGTAAACCATTTTCCGATCGTAAACAGTGATCGTAAACACCCCCGAGTCGTAAACACAATCGTAAACATAGTGGGAATCGCAAACACGCTCCGGGTCGTAGACTCCAATAGTAAACTCCGATAGTAAACTCCGATAGTAAACCTTCAAACCTTCAAACCTTTAAACCTTTAAACCTTCAAATCTTCAAATCTTCAAATCTTCAAATCTTCAAATCTTCAAATCTTCAAATCTTCAAATCTTCATCTTCAAATCTTCAAATCTTCAAATCTTCAAATCTTCAAATCTTCAAATCTTCAAATCTTCAATTTTTTTTTTGCAAAAAGCTTGAATCCAATACCGTGAGAACCTCGAATCTGTGATTCTTGGCTCTGATACCAATTGTTGGTCCAGAATCAACAACCGTTCACGATATTATCTAATCTAGACGTGCGGAAACCGTTTAGATTAGTGATTCAAGAATAGAGATGAAGAGAACACAAGAATACGATGACTAAAACAATAAAAACTAGATCTTTGCACACAAGATGAACTTGTCGGGTACAAACAAGAAATCGTAAACTCCTCTCTCTCTCTCTAGATTCCGATCATAAACACTAGCTCTCTCTCTAGAGTCATAAACTTGCCCCCTTTGAATAGTAAACTCATGGGGTTTATATAGCCATCCCATGAGTTTACTATTGGGCTCTTAAACCCTAATCATAAACCCAAGCCTATGCCCATATCTAATAGTAAACTAGCCTAAACATAATAATAAAACTAGCCTACTAATCTAATGAAACCCTCTGAGCCCAGCCCAACATATTTAATATTGCAAGCCTCATAATCTAGCCTCTACAAGTACATGCAATGATTGATGTCCCCTGACTGGCTTCTTGTTATCACCCAAGATACTAATGGACCAATGACGTTATCCAAGGGGTGATATTTATGGATCCTTGTTTCAGCAACGGCTTTAACGGGGATTACTGGAGGTAGATTTGTTTAGTCTGGTTCTTCATTTGTTTCAGCTTCTCCTTCTGCTTCAGCTACCTGAGTTTGAACAATATCTGTGCCAGGGTTGTTATCTGCCTCATTGTCAACCTCAGTATCAGTAGTTTCCTGTACTTGTGTAGTATCTGCTTCAGAGGCAGTGACCGGAGATTTTGTAGTGGAGTGAGTTATTGACGGTTATGAGATTGTGTCATTAAAGAGTTCTTCAGCTATGACGGGTTCCAATCCTAACGGAAGGAAGAATTGATTGTAGTCAAAAGCTTGAGCAAGACCCACGCCACCATTTGATGGATTTTCTTCAAGCCAATCCACATTGGTGGACTCTATCACAATCCCAGTTGTTTTGTTGAACACCATGTAGGCTGAGCTGGCAGAGTAACCTACAAAATAACATTCATCAGATTTAGCAACAAACTTTGGTATATCAGTATTTACTAAAACAATGCAAAGACACCAAAAGGCCCGAAGGTGCCCAATTTTGGGCTTGTCATGGTAGATCAGTTCATAAGGGGTCTTTTTTTGGCGCTTATTGATGAGCACCCTATTTTGGACATAGCAAGCAGTGTTAACTGCCTCTGCCCAAAACATGGTAGGTAGCTTAGAATCACATAACATAGTACGAGTAGCTTCAATTAACGTCCTGTTGCGTCGTTCTGCTACGCCATTCTGCTGAGGAATGTAGGGAGCACTATACCGATGTTCAATTCATTTCTCATCACATAATTCGTCAATGCCACGATTCTTGAATTCCTTCCCGTTATCACTCCTGATGGACTTCACCTTCAGATTCAGCTTGTTTTCAATAAGTTTGAGAATGAGACATTCTTTGCTGTTGAAGAGTACTGGATACTCCCTATCACAAATTTGGGTGACACTTAACAAGCTGTGTTTCAACTGCTCTACGTAATTGACGTCATGGAAGCTGAGACATCCATTTCAGACTGTTCCTTTCTGACTGTTATATCCTCTAACTCCTCCGGCGAACGACACATATCCTCCGTCAAATTTCTCCAAGTCCTGTAGAAGAGATATGTCACCCGTCATATGCCTGGAACAACCACTGTCAACATACAATAGGTTGCTAACAGTCCTCCTAGGCTGTTCCTACATTTAAAGGAGATCAGTTAGTTTTGGGTACCCAAGCCTTAATTGTTTTGGGTGAAGTTGGTCTGGCCTTGGTTGGACTGAGAGTGTCCTTTTTGTTGACATCTCTGGGTTGGTGATTTTCTTTCCCAAATACCTGTGATTTTCTTTGTGGACTTTTATTATGATTTTGAACCTTTATTTCTTGAAATTGTTTGGAGTGTTTTTTGTACACCCCAGTAGGCTTAAAGGATAGGTTCACCACCTTTGAAATATTCCACCTATCATTGTCCCACCAGTTAGTTGATTTTGAATGTCCTACTGGTTTTTGATGAATAGGAAAGTTTTGAAAAGTATCCTGCTTTGGGTGAGAAAAAGATTTTGAAGGTTCAACATTTTCTGTGACCCAAGCAGGCTTAGAAAAGATCATAGAATGCTTTATAGATTGTTTAGCATTTTGACTCACTTTACTTTTCACAGGTTTTGATTCTTGTTTAGGGGATTTGGGATTTTGAATCACTATGTACAGCCTTCTGTGGATGATAAGGCCGATATGGGCGGTGCAAGCAGTTCTTTGCCATGTGTCCAGGGTTACCACACACATGACAAGACTGCTTTTTAGGATACACGAGAGCCTGTGGTTGGTTACGCCTGGTGGATATCCAAGTCGGTTTTGAACATTTTGTGTGTATCCAACAGGTTTTACCATTTGGCTTTGTGGTCAGAATATACTCCCGCTGTATTGGCTTAAATTGGTCATATGCAAAATTAACTTCTGGGTACTGTCAGGACCAGATTTGAGCAACATGTTCTGATATGATTCATCACACAAGTGCGGAAATCATGTGTGATGGTCGATTCTGGATGAATCGGCATCAATGCTCACCCATTGATGATTACTAAAGCGCAAGAACACACACTAACACCAAGAACACACACATCAAATGCTCTCTTGAAGAATAATCCAGGAGTGCTACCCCTCAATAGGGTTTTCTCAACTATATATATACTACAAGAGAGCATAGGACAAAAAGAATGTTTGACACACACAATCATTGCCTAGAATTCAGCAAAATATTCCATCAGCACAGACAAGTTCGCTAGGAATTATACAAGTTCGCTAGGCGTAAACAAGTTCGCTAACAAGTCCGCTAAGCATAAACAAGTTCGCTAACAAGTCCGCTAAGCATAAACAAGTTCGCTAACAAGTCCGCTAAGAATAGAAACAAGTCTGTTAAGTAAACAAGTCCGCTAGGAACAAATCAAGTATGCTAAGACAAACTTTGACCAAATATGATAAGTGTTAAACAAGTCCGCTAAGTACAATTATCAGAAGTTCGCTAAGAGGAAAAACAAGTACGCTAGATTCATAAACAAAATGTTTCTAAGTACAAATTCAAAGTCAATTACAAATCAAAGTATCTAATCTAGATAGGACATCAAAAAGGTCTTCACCAGCAATACTCAACGGTGAATAGTTTGTGTTGCCAACAAAATAGGTTCCAACAATTTCCACCCTTGTTGGCAATGCAAACCCTTGAACTTAAGCAACTTGACCGAGCAGCTTGAGCAGGAATCTCCAATTCTCTCTAGCTGCCTCTTTATCTTTGTCATAGAGTACTTTAATTCCCATATCGTACAGCCTCCAGAGATCTTGCCAGACAAGCTTTTTCAGGTCATTGAAGTTGTTCAGCTCGACCAATCTTCTTGCCTTATCAAGGATGACACTCGATCCATGTTCTTCTATCAACCAGCATTTTGCATTCCTTAGGAGTTCTGCGTCGATTGTGAGTTTACCCATACTTGCCAGCCTTGTACACCACCAATTTAAGAACATCAAAAAATAGTTGGCATCATAGCATTCATAGGGTCTCAGTTGAACCGGGATTGTCCGCATCTTCTCATAATATATCAGCTTCAAATAGGATCTTGAGAGTAGTCTGAGTTCTATTGCTGCAAATATTCTGATAGACTCAGCACCGACTCTTTCAATCACTAGTTCATGAGTCATCCCATTGTAGTACCAGCTGTTTATTGGAGCAACTTTCTGATTCCCTGGGATAGTCTTTGTCTTCACCTCCTTCCCAATATCTTTGAACATTCCTCGATGAGGGGCACGGAGACGTCTTTTCTCTTCAGCAATCTGAGCCTTTCTCTCTTCTTCAGGATTCTGATTGAATTTCTTGTCCTCATAAGCTGATTTGATCAAGACGGCAGCTCGAATACCCTTTTGATGGTTAGAGTGGTTTACCAACTCCAGGTACTTCAGCTGTTTGAGCTCCCAAGAGAATAAGCTGAGAAGAGCTTTGAAATCTCCGAAGATTTGCACATATCCGTTCCGCCTTTTTACCAGGAATGCATCAAAGGCCTCATCATATTTCCATCCCAATATTTTCATCCCATGATTGACCTTTGGGTTGCTTGGCATTTTCCTTAAGTTCTTGGCAGCAAATTGTTGCATAGCCTTTAGGTTTGGTGCCATCTTTTCCCATTGATCATAGATGGGAGGATTGTCTTTCCTTTTGAGTGCCTCAACCCGTTCTTGCTCTCTGAGTCTGATTTTTTCAAGCTTTGCCAGACGTTCTGTCTTTCGATACTCTTCCACAAACTCTCGCAGACCTTTAAGCTTCTTTCTGTTGTAAGCCTTCTTATCAATATTCTTGAATCTGCAATAGTTGCGGAGTGCTTCAAAAGTCATCCTGTTGGTAGTGGCTTTAATATATTCTTCAGAATCAGGAGCTTCATCAGACAAGTTCTCAGGTGGAGGAAGATATGTGTTGCCTATGTCCAGAATAAGGTCTGAGAGATGATCTCGGATAGGGAGGAATTCAACAGTTTTGGTTGTGTCAGCAAAGATATCTACCAAAGGATCAGTTTCAGCTTCAACAGTTTGATTTTGTGGAAGGTGTGAATTCAACCTTTCTTCATCAGTGTACAGCTTGGTCAACTCAATTTCAGTAAGACTCATCAGATATTCTAAGGAGAAGTTGTCTTTCATTAGAGATCTAACCATGTGTGCTATTTCAGAGGTGTCTTCCTCATCCACATCGGTGCCCTCCAAGTTTGTGACTATGCGGATCCTAGGTTCATCTGATTTTGTTGACGCAGAGCGTTCAGGTAAAGTACTCGAGCCCTTTCCATAAACAACAGCAGGAGGATGGCCTGATTCATATCTTTTGAGTGCTTCGGCCTTCTCCTCAAGCAGTCAGTTCTGTTCACTGAGTGTTTCTACAATAAGAGCTCGACGAGACCTATCTTTCTCAGCTTCCCTTTTCAGATGCTCCTCAGCAATCTCTTCAGGAGTTAATATCCTTTTTCCTTTATCCTTATCAGAAGGACCAGGTTACTCTGTGATAGCAGGTTCTGGAGCAGCCGATTCATTGGGATCATTTTCTTCCTTATCGGAGTCTGAGGAGAAATGTATGAAAGAAGCTTCAAATATCTGATTTCGGAGATCTTGCTCAGCAGAAACACCAGGATCAGTTTGACTGTTCAGTTTCTTGATTAGCACTTATCTCAAGATTGATGATTTCAGCATCAGTTGGAATAGAACCTGGAATATATGGGTTGATATCCAAGGCAAGAGTCTCTGTAGTAGACATGACAGTCGAAAGAGGCACACTCACATATTCATTGTCTACTTCCATCTTTACTTGGATTGGAGTAGGACAAGGAGGTTTCTCTTGTTCATCATCCTCACTATCGATCGTATCCAAGTCAATGTAATTCAGAGGATTAGCTTCGTTCATGAGCACGTTCATTCTTTGACCTAGCTCATTCATGTCGCCTTCGTCTCCAAAGTCTACAAAGTAAGGATGTTCGTCATAAGCTGCTTCATTACCATCCTCAAATGTCTCAATGAGAATACCGCAGGAGTTTCTTCTTGAGTACAGATTTTCAGCATAGTATTCCCTGAAATTGGACATCTCAAAATCCAAGAAGGCTGGATCGATGTAAAAATGAGGGACACCTTCGGTTACTGGAACCATGGCAGAGGAGGTAGAGGTATCAGCTTGAACAGTGGGAATGATCGAAAGTTGAAGAGATACGTCATGTTCAGCTTTAGACTCAGCACTTGTTGAACCCTCAATAGCAAGAATCTTGGCTGCTTGTGCAAACCTTGGAAGTTTTAGGTTTTCAGGCACAGGTGCAAGCCTTTTGATTGAGTCCAGAGTTTCATCAACTGGTTCATCATGAAGGAGGCTGCTGACGAAGGAATCTTCGTCATTAGAGAAATTAAAATCATCTCCTTCTAAAACAGTATCATCATCGACTTCAAAGTCGCTGTCATGCATTGGGCTTGAGGTGTCTTGAGCACCAGTCGAGTCTTTACCAGCAGGAATAGTAGTAGAAGATATGGGGTCTTGGGAATTTTCACCTACACTTCTCAGATCAGATTGAGGTGGGTTCTCTGGAATTTCATTCTCTTTATCACCGGTATCATCAACTGGTTTGTCACTTAATTGTTTGCCTTCACTTGACTTGGCTAACAAGTCCTTGAGTCTCTGAATTTCAGCAGCTTGTTCAGCAATGACTTGTGACTGATCATTAATCTTTTGATTTGCCACTTGCAATGAACAGTTTAGATGGTCATTCTGACTCTGAAGGTTGACAATTTCAGCCTGAAGTTCCATCACCCTTTCAGATTCTGAAACTGCTGGGCTGGTAGCAATAGTTCCAGCAAGATCAGTGGTGATGACAGCAGCTTCAGCTAGCTGCTCCAGTGGTCTCATATCCATATCTATTCCTTCAAAATGTTCAGCAGGAGATGGAGAGATTGTTGCTGCAGCTAAGGCTGTGTCTGATGGGGTGCGAGAAGAACTTACCACTTCATAATCATTCGTTGTGCCAAGCTTCCTTCTGACTTTGAGCTTTTCGGTACAGGATTTACTTCTCTCAGCTCTGATGAAGAACTCGGCGGATTTGTAACTACTCCCACCAGTTTTTGTCAGAGTTTGTAAGGTAGTCTTAGGAGGATACTCGGGAGGACTATCAGTCTCATCTTCAAGGTTTTCTTTAAGATCATCCTCATCGAGAGACACTGAGTCTTCCTCATCATCCTGTTCATCCTGTGATGGATTGTATCTTTTATCGGAGGACGATTGTGGTGTCATAGCTGTAGAGGCCCTCAGGTTG
>JBCNJP010014418.1:0-10991 GCA_039602395.1 Deinandra increscens subsp. villosa | reverse complement strand
ACTCATTTCTTGAAATTCGATCACTAACTCGTAACAAGTATTAGAATCTAGATTTTCTTCAAACATAACACCCCAAAGCTACCAAATCAAGGGTAAACTCGATAACTAGTCCGCTTCTGTAAAATTCCCACCTGAGAAGCGGGGTTCGGGGGCAGCGCCCCTGAGAAGCGGGGTCCAAGGGGCGGCAGCCCCTGGCGGGGTCCAAGGGGCAGAGCCCCTGGCTGGGATCGAGCTGATCCTCCGAATCTCTCCGAAACTGACCTTCGGACCTAGTCCGAACCTGACCTTCGGACGCTCCTCCGAACCTGACCATCGGACGTCCGAACCTGGAGTTCGGAGCGGTTATTTTTCAGATCTGTTCTTCGGCCGAACGTTGTCCGAACTCGAACTGAAAATTTTTGAAATCGAACCAGATTCAGAATTTGATCGAATTTCGACAACCAGATACTTCTGTTAGGTAAAAACATGACTCAGGAAGACTCGATTGATTAAAAACCAAACAGAAACACTTCCAATCACCCCTAACTGAAGGTTTAACGTCTCAAAATGAAGAAAAACGATAGATTTCGACCATAGAAAGAGCCAACAGCTTTGATACCAACTGAAAAACCGTTTACGGATCGATTCTATGGATGAGACGGAAGTTTTGTCATTGAATCATGTTGAATGATTACATAACGAAAGAGTATACAACAATTAAGCTCTGGGGGAGGTCGGACAGAACCTCCCCTCTCAACACAGACCCAAGACAGAAACTTGCAAAGAAATACAAAGACGAAACTATTTATACTTCTTAATTCTGTCCGAACTTGGCACCTCCGAACTCTCTCCGAACTCCCTCCGAACCTGGAGTTCGGCCATCTAGGTTCGGCCAACTCCGAACCTAGAGTTCGGCTGGGTTTCAGACCTCAGTTCATGTCTCCGATAAATCAGTCTGTTTGACAATTCGAACAGTAACGGCCACACAAGGTTCATGCATCAACAGATGCAGGGTTATAGATTGCTTGATTAAAAGTTATAATTTTATAAAACATAATATATATAAATTAGATATCAGTATGATGGAATTAGCAGTTCAAAAAAAAAGTATGATGGAATTATGGTATCCAGCATTATGTTTACTCTAGATTCCAGTTCAACTTCAAAGGTGGTGTTAATTCACCTAATTTAGTGAAATCCTAATTAAATGACAAATTTAAAGGTATTAGTTTATTTAATTTGTGAGGGGTTACATGATTGCGTAGTAACTTTGCAGTTTGCATTTTCGTTTCAATAAACCATTGATTTTCTGTTATGATATATGTTTTCCTCAAAATAAATTTAAGGGGTTGACAAATCAAAGGTAAAGTATGCCACTAAATAGTTAGCTGAAATCTTTATATGTATGTGTTTGTATACTGTGAAATCAGGTATTTTATGATGCTACAAATATTCAAACTTATACATTTTTTAGATGAATTGTTTTACATATAGGTTATTTTACTTGGGGTTTATAAATTAAGTTGTTTCTTCCTACAATTTCAGTTCTTCGGTATTTTGTTGGTAGAAGGGACCGGTCGTGTATAACACAACTTCACATGCTAAATGAGTACATTTGGATTGAAAGTCTACTACAAAGGAGTTTCAGGTAATCAAAGGGAATAGTAGAAGAGCTAATTACATATTTGCTTCAATTTATTCTACTATTTATGCTTTATGAATCAGGAAAGAGGTTACAAGTCAACAATTTATTGCGCTTTCTATGAGCAGAAATCATCATTTTATTCTACTTATGTTTTGTGAACCAGGAAGGATGAACGGACATGTTACTTCAACAAGGGACGAAGATTTTTATTACATTGGTTTGCTACCATTCATGTTAATTATTGTAACTTTCTCCTTAGTTTTGTTGGTTATTATTCATGTTAAATGACACTTGAAGTGATCCGTGTAAGTAAACATATTTTTTGTGCTTATTGAATTAGAAATGTAAATTATTTAGTGGAATTGCAAGCTCTTAATGTAATTCACATAGATAATAGTCAAGTCAACAACTCCTAATGTCATTTCCTCTAAAAGAGAAAATCGAACCATGTGTTTGAATTACTACTAATGAATGCTATCCTTTATAACAAGTTGCGCACCAATTTACTATGATGTTTGTAGTTCATGTGAACAAGAAAGAACCTTGCCTAAAGTTGGAACTTTGTTAGAATTCAATTAGAAAATGTCATTTTAAGATACAAAGTCATGTGTCAGAATCAGTAGCAACAAACAAACACATGTTTTTAACTTTTTAGAAGTGTTCACTTAATATGATTGAAGTAGAAGAAACAAAGAATTATTTCTAACTCTTTAGATTTAGATGTGTTGACTAATATTGCTCAAACATTCAAGAAACATACTTCCAAATGAAATAACAATATCGAAACATTAAGACGCAATGTTCAAATGAACTAACAGTATTATGTTTGATTAAATAAACGTATCCCGTGGCAACGCGCGGGTCGTTTTACTCGTAATAATAATAATACATATTAGTACATATATATCATATATATATATATATATATCCTAACCAATTTAAATCTCTCATAATTAAATTAATCCACAACAAATTAATTGTCTCATAATTAATTTTATCTACGTTTTATAAAAAAACGTCCACTATGTTTATTATTAGCCGTGAATATGTTACTTAAATTAACATTCTTGTTCGTTGCCTAAAGTGTAACCCTTTTGTATCAGACCTTGATAGTTACGTTAATATTATCTGACGATTGGACACTATAATCCAACAGTAAGTGTTTTTATACCTTCATTTTCAACATGAGCATTATCTTCTTCATTTTGAGTTCCATCCATCTTATCATCCCCGTGTGTTGCAATATTTTCTACCACTGTTTCATTTTGAACCTCTTCATTTGAGGTATCATCATTCACCAAGTTTGATTTTCCTTCAGTTGCAATTTCTGCTTACATATACGTGTATTTAAGTTTGATGAAATAATATTTTTATGTATGGGTTTTGCGTAATTATATTATCTTCACTATTTCTTGTTATTTGAACAAGTTGATTTTGCTCGTATTCGATAGATACTTCTATCATCTGCAGCTCTACATTCAAACCATCTAGGATTTCACTTTGTTCTTGTTTTTTAGTCTGATCTTCTACAACAATAGTGCTTTCTTTTTCAGCCACTTTGACACTTTTTAACCTCTTTTTCCACTCTGTGCAGTTTTCCAAATAGGCGTAACTTTCCCCGTGCCTTTGCCTTCCTTATTATATATATAACAATAGGAATTGATGATTAATAGTAAACTTTTAGTTTCTTTTACTTTTGCCACTATATTTTCTCATTTTTACACATTTGGTCCATGTCAATTTTTAGTTTCTTTTACTTTGGCTATAATATTTTCTCATTTTTACACTTTTGGTACATGTCAATTTTTTTATACTTTTGCCACTATTACTTTTTGATTTATTACTTTAAGAACGTGACTTTAAGAGTTTTATGTTTTATACCCTTTAACTTTTATACTTTTATTTTTAATATACTTTTTATAGTTTTATATTATACAATCAAATTTCATAGATGAATAGTATACTTTTTGTTTTCAAACTTTGACCACGTGACTTTGGTGCTTTGACGCTTTCTACCCTTAAACTTTTATGATTTGTTTTTTTTTTCTTATTAACAAAATAGTAAACTTTTAGTTTTCATAGTATGGCCACATATGTTTCATACTCTTATGTTTTGTACCGTTTAATTTTTAAAGCTTTTTTTATTTTAAGTTTTGTTGTCTTCTATTTTAGCCACGAAAGTTTTAACTTTTCTACTTTCGTTTTTAGTATATATTTTATAGTTTATAGTTTCACTACAAGACCTATTAGATTTTTACGTTTTAAAGCCCTTAACTTTTTTACCCGCTAACTTTTAAACTTTTTTTGTTTTAAGTTTTGTTGTCTTCTACTTTGACCACGAAACTTTTAACTTTTATACTTTCGTTTTTAGTATACTTTTAGAGTTTTATAATTTCACCACAAACTTTTAGACTTTTACGTTTTATACCACTTAACTTAGTATATTTTTATAGTTTTATACTTTAAGACTTTTAGACTTTTACATTTTATACTCCTTAACTTTTTAACCCTCTAACTTTTAAAGTTTTTTTTTTTTGTTTTAAGTTTATTTGTCTTCTACTTTGGGCATGAAACTTTTAACTTTTATACTTTTGCTTTTAATATACTTCTATAGTTTTATACTTTCACCAAGAGACTTTTAAACTTTTACGTTTTATACCACTTAACTTTTTTTACTTTCGTTCAGTATACAAATTCAACCCGCAGCAACGCGCGGGGGATAAACATCTCGTTTAACTAATTTTGCAATATCGGACACCACCTTATCAAATAATGCATATGTTTGATCCATAAAATTCATCCATTCCTTAAATTGTAGAATAGACTTTAATTAATAGGTACTTCATGCGTGGTAAATAATAATAACTTGCGTGATAAGTGAATATGTCATGCGTGATAAGTGAATATGTCATGCATGATAAGTGAATATATCATGCGTGATAACCGAATATAATATTCTTGATAAATTAGTAATAATTTACATGATAATTAAAATAAGTTGCATGATAACTTATAGATTCTTCTACTTGTGTATCCATTTGCTTTGGGGTAATGTAGTAATCAATGATCTTCTGGGTAAATGATCCAACTACCATATTGAGGGTTAATGGTAAATATGTACTGTATTCATTTACTTCATCGTCTTCAACCTCATATTCTTTTGATATTCAACATTCCAAACCTTCACCATTCTCACTTGCATCAAATGCGGCTACATGAACATGTAATTCGACTTGTTATTAAGCTGCAATATTTTTAACTTTTTTCCTTTATACCTCTACCTCGGGTTCAATTTTTTTTTTTTGGCTTTTCATTGATTTTAATGCCTACATTGCAACTTCTTGATCATTTTGTCTTGTTCAACAGCCAAATCAAAATTTTTAGCATTGGCATTTCCTCATCTTCATTGTTTTCCTTCACATCTGTAAATGGGAAATTATCATACAAGTATTTATCCATACGTTCTAAAGTGTCATTTGTAATGTAGAAAAATGTGTAACATCTCTGATTTTCGGTTATCCGATTCGATCCATTTTGTAACCCGAAACCCGCAATTGATAATCGAATGAGAAATTATGTTTAATCATGATGTTTCATACTTAATTTTATGGTGTTGAATTCATTATTATGTTCATTAATCGATTTGGTATTCAATTTGCCATTATTTCGGATTTTACCGCGAATACACCGATAATTACGTTTAACCAGGAATTCGAGCAATCCGAGCATGTACGAGACTTGTATGTGATACTAGTTAAGCATACAAGTGAATACAAGCGAGGACGTGCAAGGATTTGAGGTTTAGAACGAAAACGGTGAACGTTCGGTAAATCCCGCGTGATTTCGATTTTAACCAGGAGATCATGTTTTTGAGTATCGTATATCAGATTTGTCATATTTATGAGTCTTATAGTCACATATGATTACACATGATATCACGAGTCATCACACAATTGATCGAGTCACAAATCGTAGGTGAATTGCTTAGAGGTGATACGTACGGCAAAACCGACCAAATTGCATGTTTTGACCTAATTTGTGCATACATTTGAGTTACATGACATATATGATATCATTTTGAGTGGATTTAATGTAATGAACATGTTGGGACCATTAATTGGGTGATTTGGGAGAAAACGGGACTCAAAAACATCAAAAGCCGAAGAACCGAGCACCAGAATCAAGAAATCGATAATTAAGAACCGGACTGCCACTTTGAGGCGGTACGCCTCAAATGTATACTTTTAGCGCGGTACGCCCCAGACCATTTTTGGCAGAAACCCTAATGACTCCACTATTTAAGCATCATTAGCCTCCATGCTCCCCACTTTCAGCCCCCATCAGCTCTAAAACGTCCCAAAACCTCTGGAAATCCTCTAAACAAACCCTAATACCATCTTTGAAGATTGAAGCTTGGATCCTCCTTCTTCACCCCTTTTCTTCATCTTTTCGGTTTACCGGTAAGTGTTGATCCTCATCCCGATTTATCAAGATCTGACCTTTATGACTTCATAGGGTTAGATCTATGTTCTAAATCATCTCTTCATCTAGATCTAATGATTTCTTGGTCCAAGATTGGAACTTTATTGTGTTTTTGGCTTAGATCTATGATTATGCATGCTTTTATGGTATAGATCTAGGGTTTTATGCATCAAGACTTGATTTTTATGTTGGAAATTGATTAGATCTGATCTTGCATGCTCTTATGTACCAAAATCCATGTCATATGTCATCAAGATTGCACCTTTATGTTAGAACATGACTGGATCTATGAAAAGCATGTCATCTAGGGCTAGATCTAGGGATTTTCTCATCAAGATTCCATTTTTATGTTTCAAATGAACTTGATTTACCTCATGAATGATGTTTAGGACCAGATCCATGTGTTATGATCATCAAGGTTGGGTTTCACATGATAAAATGGCTAGATCTCAACATGTGTGTCATCTAGGTTAGAATTGTGTGTCATAAACTTCAAAATGACATTTTTACCTCCTAACATGTTTAGATCTATAATATTCTTGGCATGTGAAGTTAGATTTGTATGTGAGACCAACAAATCATGAACTTTTATATGTTTAAATGATAGTTCCACTCATGCATGCTTAATAGGGTTTGTTTTATGACCAAAAGTTGAGTATTATGCTATATTTGGCTAGATTCATGCTAGACTTGGCTAGGTTCATGATAGATTCAAGTAGATCTATAAAATCCATAATAGATTATGTTAGATCTGATCTTTTATGATAAATATGTGAATTACCTTGAATTGTTACCATTGAAATTGACTTTTGTTGACCTAGTTTGACTTCCATGCTAGTTTGCTAGATTAGGACCATCCAACCTTACTTAGGGCATAGACTTGAACCCTAACTAAGCCCGTACGCTATCATTTGAGTAAAACACCAATGAGTCGTGAGTTGGTTATGTCGTGTCGCGTCGTGTTAAGTCACGGTTATCACTTTACTCATTTATCTATTTACTTTTGGCTCAATCTCGGTCAATCGTCAAGGTGATCTCCGGACGTGATTTTCGCGCATCGCTATCGCTTATCTTTCTTCTCGATTCACCCGTGAGGTGAGTATTCATAGCCCCTTTTTACTTTATTGTTTTGGGGTGCAACATGTGACGTATCAAACTCTTACTCGATAAATATTTACTCGAAACTAGATGCGATTCTGTGCTCGTATTGTATGATCTTATGTGTTAGACTTGTGTGTTATATGTGGATTGTGCTCATACTCATACTCATACTCTACGCGTAGTTATTAACACTAAAAATGTCGGGGTTACGGTGATAGATCTATTGGCTTGACAAGCCCACTTGGCTTGCCTTGGCTTAGGCGCCTTGTGATTGGAAACCTTAGTGTCAGGGTTTGATTACGCTCTTATCTGATTGTAACATTTCGGTTTTCAAATTGTTTGTACCCGGCTTGAATTCAACTACGACTGATAATCAATGAAGGATCATGTTCTATTTCATTTTATTATTCTCTTTTATCATTTGAATAAGTTTAATTATGTCATTTAATGTATCGTTCGTGACTTATTTTAATGTCTTGCATTTATTGCATTTTAAATCGCTAATTCAATCGTTTTCGTTATTTAAATCAAAGCGATTGATTTCGCGAATCCGGACACGTATTAAACTTGTGGGTAATACTAGTCACGCACACAAGTAGGTCCGTGTGAAGTTTCATGGAAATCGGAGGTCGAAACACGAATAACGAAATCTCGGTTTTCGTGCGCGTTCGGGAATTAACCGGACGATCCGCAAAGATCAAAAATCATATTTTTATAGTCTCATGATGTTCTTTCATATGTTTCGAGCTTGTGTTTAAAATTTGAGATCATTCTGATAAATAACAAAGGTGTACGAACGAAAAGAAAAAAAATTAAATAAATAAATAAAGAAGAAATGAAAGGAAAAAAAATAATAAAAAAATAAATTGTGGCAGCCCAGATTCGAACTCAGGACCACAGGTTACAAAGTTCAGCGCCTTAACCACTCGGGCAGCGCTGCAATCGTGAATTGTATCTGGTTCAACAGTTTATATGTTGAGTTTCATAGCTGATCGCGACCAGCTCAATTTTGGGGCTATTTTTGGCATAAAAACTTCGTTTCTAACTCGTTTTTCGATCCGTTTTCTCCTGTAATTTCATCTAAATGCCCCCTAAATTATTCTCCAAGTAAATCCCATATTTAATTCGAATTCATTAATCATTTTAATTCATTTCCATACTTGAAAATATTGACTTTTTTCTCCAAGACTTACCAAAATCACACTTATGCTCAAATTAAACCCTAAACGATCCTCTACCCTATAAATACCAGTTGATATTGCCCCTATGAACATCCCTCAAGCTTCTGGAAGCCTCAATTTCGTACCTTGTCCAACCGAGTGCGTTTTCAAAAGTCAAAGTCCAGCAGTTTGACCTTCCGATTTGACCAGCTTCCTTCGACTTTCACGAGTAAGTTTCTTCATCAAAGTTTCTTGTTTTTGTGTGCTTTACAATACCCCATTGCTGGATTTGACCAAAACTCCTTTTTGTTAAAAGTCAAACCTTAAACGCACACTTTAATTGGGGAAAAACTACCAAAAATCGCAATTACCATTTACCAAGGGTTGTAATCTGTCCTAAATAATATTTTAAGTATATTATGATGTATCCAAACCATCAAAACTGAATTTTTATCAAAAACCTAAGAGTTATGCGTTTTGACCCGTTAAAGTAAGTGTTTTATCACATAGTTTTCTAATCTAACAATTTTGTAGCAAATGAAACTTACTAACCCACTTCTTGGGTGTTAATAAACATATTTTAAGGTTTTCATAAGTCTAAATATGACCGTCGCAAAATATTACAACCTTTGGGCCATTTATGTAATTATTGAAACTTAAGGGGTAAAAGTGTAATTTTACTAAAGATATGAAATTTTCAGAATTGTTATGATTTTTAGTAATTATATAATAAAACCTAAATTCTGGAAATTATATTTTTAAGACTTTGTTGAATTGACATAATTAACCCCTAAGTTTATGAAATTACAATTTTAACCCTAAACTTTACATAATTATCAAAGGTGGCATTTATGATCATAAAAGGGTCTTTTAGTAGCAATAACTATTAAATAAAATGTTTTTGACATAAATAATAAATAAATTCCCCAATTAATCGTTTAAATCATAGTCTGATCGTTCGGTCTTTACAATTATCAATTCTTCGAATTCTTTAGGTTTTCATCAGGGTTAGTTATTCTCGTGCGTTGCTCGTTCTTTGTCACCTGCTTAGCTTATCAGGTGAGTATTCATAGCCCCATTTTTATTTTATGTTTTGGGGTGTAACATGTACACTTATCGAACTTTCATACTATATATTTTTCATTTAACTCAAATGCGATTTTCTTGTTCGTTATTGTGTGTTTTTGCTTGTATGTGAACTGTATGTCATATTGCATGTTGTTCGTTCGTTATATTTCATGATCATTCGCGTAACATTAACTGTAAAAAGCCTGGGTTCCAATAATAGATCTATTGGGGTGACGTCCCACTTGACTTGACCGGTTTTGGCGTCGAGTGATTGGTAACCTAAGTGTCAGGATTGGTTTATGCACTCCATTTGTACTTGCTTTATTACATTACATGTTCTTTCATACTTATGCATTTCCACGTAACGTTAGATCGCATGTTTTACTTACATTCAGTGCCCAAACCTATGTTTACTCACCAACTCTAGTAGTTGACTTTATTATGTTGTACATGTTGCAGGACATAACTGATGATTTATCGTGGACGCTTAGGACACGCTTTTGGACCTAGATTAAGATTAAAATAAAACTATCTATTTGTTTGTTTGGATATTACTAGTTGTATGACATTATTTATGTTTAATGAGTGGCATGTTTAAATTTGGTAACTATATTAGTTGTCATGAGCATCTGAACAATCCTCATGCCCCAACGTATTCCGCCGTTGGTTGGGGTGTGACAAATCTGATATATTTCATTACTCGTTTATCGCATGTGGGCTTACATTACTCACGAACCGCACTGATTTTAATCATACACTATTGTTAAACTTATGTTTACTCACCAACTCTAGCAGTTGGCTTTTCTGTTAAACATGTTGCAGGTGCTGCTATTTGGCTCCATCGTTTCTGCCATCCTAGGGTTGCATGGTGTGACAACCCGTAAGTTTCCTAAGTCAAATCATATAATAATACGTGTAATTAACTATTTCTGTGTGCATAAATCTGTGTTTAATTAACGTAGGTACATATTATGCAACTATCCGTTAGTCTTGACGTAACCCTAAACTAATATTTCGACGATCGACCTTAAAAACAAGGATGTTACATATATATATCCGATGAAATTTCAATAACAAGAAATTTCACCACAACTATGTGGTTTAATATAAAAAGTGTTTTTATATTATCTTGTCACTTTTGTAGTATTTAAATTACATGCAAAGTTCGTAACGTTACTTCGACGTAAAAATGCCCAATGAACGCTTGAGTTTATTTATTTATTTATCAACTACGTCAAATAACTCTTTAAATGTTTAGTATTTTTTTTATAATGAAAAACCATTAGGTTTTTATATAAACATTTGACGTCAATGTTTTTTACCATTTAACGCCATCTATATTTAAACAAGACTTGTACCTTTTATTTTTCTTCAACCTTGATTTATTAATCACCATGCACATTCATTCCCATGCATGATCCAACCCCTTGTCACCTTTGGTCATATTGTCTTTCGCAATCAAAACCCGACACCCGAACCTCCTCTAAATCGATTTCTAGTAGTAATCCACCACCTTTGCTTAATCTTTTATTTATTGCATAATAAATATTTATTTT
>JBCNJP010014417.1:0-10992 GCA_039602395.1 Deinandra increscens subsp. villosa | reverse complement strand
TGTATATAACCAATAAGTTGTGTTTACGACCAATTATGGCCCAATAAGGTGTGTTTAGTTGGGACCAATGAGTCCCACTAATGTGTGCATATAACCAATACGTTGTGTTTAGGACCAATGATGGCACAATAAAGTGGGTTTAGGGACAATGAGGGATAGTTGGCACCAATGAGTCCTAATAAGGTGTTTATATAACCAATAAGTTGTGTTTACGACCAATTATGGCCCAATATGGTGTGTTTAGTTGGGACTAATGAGTCCCACTAAGGTGTGTATATAACCAATAAATTATGTTTAGGACCAATCATGGCCCAATAAGGTGTGTTTAGTAGGGCAATGAGGGTCGGTTAAACCAATAAGTCCTAGTAAGGTGTGTATATAACCAATAAGTTGTGCTTAGGACCAATGATGGCCCAATAATGTGTGTTTAGTTGGGACTAATGAGTCCCACTAAGGTTTGTATATAACCAATAAGTTGTGTTTAGGACCAATGATGGCCCTATAAGGATGTGTTTAGTAGGGCAATGAGGGTCGGTTGGGACCAATAAGTCCTAGTAAGGTGTGTCTTATATAACCAATAAGTTGTGTTTAGGACCAATGATGGCCCAATAATGTGTGTTTAAGGGCAATGAGGGTCAGTTGGGACCAATGAGTCCCAATAAAGTGTGTATATAACCAATAAGTTGTGTTTACGACCAATTATGGCCCAACAAGGTGTGTTTAGTTGGGACCAATGAGTCCCACTAATGTGTGCATATAACCAATACGTTGTGTTTAGGACCAATGATGGCACAATAAAGTGGGTTTAGGGACAATGAGGGTCAGTTGGCACCAATGAGTCCTAATAAGGTGTTTATATAACCAATAAGTTGTGTTTACGACCAATTATGGCCCAATATGGTGTGTTTAGTTGGGACTAATGAGTCCCACTAAGGTGTGTATATAACCAATAAATTATGTTTAGGACCAATGATGGCCCAATAAGGTGTGTTTAGTAGGGCAACGAGGGTCGGTTAGAACCAATAAGTCCTAGTAAGGTGTGTATATAACCAATAAGTTGTGTTTAGGACCAATGATGGCCCAATAATGTGTGTTTAGTTGGGACTAATGAGTCCCACTAAGGTGTGTATATAACCAATAAGTTGTGTTTAGGACCAATGATGGCCCAATAAGGTGTGTTTAGTAGGGCAATGAGGGTCGGTTGGGACCAATAAGTCCTAGTAAGGTGTGTCTTATATAACCAATAAGTTGTGTTTAGGACCAATGATGGCCCAATAATGTGTGTTTAAGGGCAATGAGGGTCAGTTGGCACCAATGAGTCCTAATAAGGTGTTTATATAACCAATAAGTTGTGTTTACGACCAATTATGGCCCAATATGGTGTGTTTAGTTGGGACTAATGAGTCCCACTAAGGTGTGTATATAACCAATAAATTATGTTTAGGACCAATCATGGCCCAATAAGGTGTGTTTAGTAGGGCAATGAGGGTCGGTTAGAACCAATAAGTCCTAGTAAGGTGTGTATATAACCAATAAGTTGTGCTTAGGACCAATGATGGCCCAATAATGTGTGTTTAGTTGGGACTAATGAGTCCCACTAAGGTTTGTATATAACCAATAAGTTGTGTTTAGGACCAATGATGGCCCTATAAGGATGTGTTTAGTAGGGCAATGAGGGTCGGTTGGGACCAATAAGTCCTAGTAAGGTGTGTCTTATATAACCAATAAGTTGTGTTTAGGACCAATGATGGCCCAATAATGTGTGTTTAAGGGCAATGAGGGTCAGTTGGGACCAATGAGTCCCAATAAAGTGTGTATATAACCAATAAGTTGTGTTTACGACCAATTATGGCCCAACAAGGTGTGTTTAGTTGGGACCAATGAGTCCCACTAATGTGTGCATATAACCAATACGTTGTGTTTAGGACCAATGATGGCACAATAAAGTGGGTTTAGGGACAATGAGGGTCAGTTGGCAACAATGAGTCCTAATAAGGTGTTTATATAACCAATAAGTTGTGTTTACGACCAATTATGGCCCAATATGGTGTGTTTAGTTGGGACTAATGAGTCCCACTAAGGTGTGTATATAACCAATAAATTATGTTTAGGACCAATGATGGCCCAATAAGGTGTGTTTAGTAGGGCAACGAGGGTCGGTTAGAACCAATAAGTCCTAGTAAGGTGTGTATATAACCAATAAGTTGTGTTTAGGACCAATGATGGCCCAATAATGTGTGTTTAGTTGGGACTAATGAGTCCCACTAAGGTGTGTATATAACCAATAAGTTGTGTTTAGGACCAATGATGGCCCAATAAGGTGTGTTTAGTAGGGCAATGAGGGTCGGTTGGGACCAATAAGTCCTAGTAAGGTGTGTCTTATATAACCAATAAGTTGTGTTTAGGACCAATGATGGCCCAATAATGTGTGTTTAAGGGCAATGAGGGTCCGTTGGGATCAATGAGTCCCAATAAAGTGTGTATATAACCAATAAGTTGTGTTTACGACCAATTATGGCCCAATAAGGTGTGTTTAGTTGGGACCAATGAGTCCCACTAATGTGTGCATATAACCAATACGTTGTGTTTAGGACCAATGATGGCACAATAAAGTGGGTTTAGGGACAATGAGGGTTAGTTGGCACCAATGAGTCCTAATAAGGTGTTTATATAACCAATAAGTTGTGTTTACGACCAATTATGGCCCAATATGGTGTGTTTAGTTGGGACTAATGAGTCCCACTAAGGTGTGTATATAACCAATAAATTATGTTTAGGACCAATGATGGCCCAATAAGGTGTGTTTAGTAGGGCAATGAGGGTCGGTTAAACCAATAAGTCCTAGTAAGGTGTGTATATAACCAATAAGTTGTGCTTAGGACCAATGATGGCCCAATAATGTGTGTTTAGTTGGGACTAATGAGTCCCACTAAGGTTTGTATATAACCAATAAGTTGTGTTTAGGACCAATGATGGCCCAATAAGGTGTGTTTAGTAGGGCAATGAGGGTCGGTTGGGACCAATAAGTCCTAGTAAGGTGTGTCTTATATAACCAATAAGTTGTGTTTAGGACCAATGATGGCCCAATAATGTGTGTTTAAGGGCAATGAGGGTCCGTTGGGACCAATGAGTCCCAATAAAGTGTGTATATAACCAATAAGTTGTGTTTACGACCAATTATGGCCCAATAAGGTGTGTTTAGTTGGGACCAATGAGTCCCACTAATGTGTGCATATAACCAATACGTTGTGTTTAGGACCAATGATGGCACAATAAAGTGGGTTTAGGGACAATGAGGGATAGTTGGCACCAATGAGTCCTAATAAGGTGTTTATATAACCAATAAGTTGTGTTTACGACCAATTATGGCCCAATATGGTGTGTTTAGTTGGGACTAATGAGTCCCACTAAGGTGTGTATATAACCAATAAATTATGTTTAGGACCAATCATGGCCCAATAAGGTGTGTTTAGTAGGGCAATGAGGGTCGGTTAAACCAATAAGTCCTAGTAAGGTGTGTATATAACCAATAAGTTGTGCTTAGGACCAATGATGGCCCAATAATGTGTGTTTAGTTGGGACTAATGAGTCCCACTAAGGTTTGTATATAACCAATAAGTTGTGTTTAGGACCAATGATGGCCCTATAAGGATGTGTTTAGTAGGGCAATGAGGGTCGGTTGGGACCAATAAGTCCTAGTAAGGTGTGTCTTATATAACCAATAAGTTGTGTTTAGGACCAATGATGGCCCAATAATGTGTGTTTAAGGGCAATGAGGGTCAGTTGGGACCAATGAGTCCCAATAAAGTGTGTATATAACCAATAAGTTGTGTTTACGACCAATTATGGCCCAACAAGGTGTGTTTAGTTGGGACCAATGAGTCCCACTAATGTGTGCATATAACCAATACGTTGTGTTTAGGACCAATGATGGCACAATAAAGTGGGTTTAGGGACAATGAGGGTCAGTTGGCAACAATGAGTCCTAATAAGGTGTTTATATAACCAATAAGTTGTGTTTACGACCAATTATGGCCCAATATGGTGTGTTTAGTTGGGACTAATGAGTCCCACTAAGGTGTGTATATAACCAATAAATTATGTTTAGGACCAATGATGGCCCAATAAGGTGTGTTTAGTAGGGCAACGAGGGTCGGTTAGAACCAATAAGTCCTAGTAAGGTGTGTATATAACCAATAAGTTGCGTTTAGGACCAATGATGGCCCAATAATGTTTGTTTAGTTGGGACTAATGAGTCCCACTAAGGTGTGTATATAACCAATAAGTTGTGTTTAGGACCAATGATGGCCCAATAAGGTGTGTTTAGTAGGGCAATGAGGGTCGGTTGGGACCAATAAGTCCTAGTAAGGTGTGTCTTATATAACCAATAAGTTGTGTTTAGGACCAATGATGGCCCAATAATGTGTGTTTAAGGGCAATGAGGGTCCGTTGGGATCAATGAGTCCCAATAAAGTGTGTATATAACCAATAAGTTGTGTTTACGACCAATTATGGCCCAATAAGGTGTGTTTAGTTGGGACCAATGAGTCCCACTAATGTGTGCATATAACCAATACGTTGTGCTTAGGACCAATGATGGCACAATAAAGTGGGTTTAGGGACAATGAGGGTTAGTTGGCACCAATGAGTCCTAATAAGATGTTTATATAACCAATAAGTTGTGTTTACGACCAATTATGGCCCAATATGGTGTGTTTAGTTGGGACTAATGAGTCCCACTAAGGTGTGTATATAACCAATAAATTATGTTTAGGACCAATGATGGCCCAATAAGGTGTGTTTAGTAGGGCAATGAGGGTCGGTTAGAACCAATAAGTCCTAGTAAGGTGTGTATATAACCAATAAGTTGTGTTTAGGACCAATGATGGCCCAATAATGTGTGTTTAGTTGGGACTAATGAGTCCCACTAAGGTTTGTATATAACCAATAAGTTGTGTTTAGGACCAATGATGGCCCAATAAGGTGTTTAGTAGGGCAATGAGGTCGGTTGGGACCAATAAGTCCTAGTAAGGTGTGTCTTATATAACCAATAAGTTGTGTTTAGGACCAATGATGGCCCAATAATGTGTGTTTAAGGGCAATGAGGGTCAGTTGGGACCAATGAGTCCTAATAAGGTGTTTATATAACCAATAAGTTGTGTTTACGACCAATTATGGCCCAATATGGTGTGTTTAGTTGGGACTAATGAGTCCCACTAAGGTGTGTATATAACCAATAAATTATGTTTAGGACCAATGATGGCCCAATAAGGTGTGTTTAGTAGGGCAATGAGGGTCGGTTAAACCAATAAGTCCTAGTAAGGTGTGTATATAACCAATAAGTTGTGCTTAGGACCAATGATGGCCCAATAATGTGTGTTTAGTTGGGACTAATGAGTCCCACTAAGGTTTGTATATAACCAATAAGTTGTGTTTAGGACCAATGATGGCCCTATAAGGATGTGTTTAGTAGGGCAATAAGGGTCGGTTGGGACCAATAAGTCCTAGTAAGGTGTGTCTTATATAACCAATAAGTTGTGTTTAGGACCAATGATGGCCCAATAATGTGTGTTTAAGGGCAATGAGGGTCAGTTGGGACCAATGAGTCCCAATAAAGTGTGTATATAACCAATAAGTTGTGTTTACGACCAATTATGGCCCAACAAGGTGTGTTTAGTTGGGACCAATGAGTCCCACTAATGTGTGCATATAACCAATACGTTGTGTTTAGGACCAATGATGGCACAATAAAGTGGGTTTAGGGACAATGAGGGTCAGTTGGCAACAATGAGTCCTAATAAGGTGTTTATATAACCAATAAGTTGTGTTTACGACCAATCATGGCCCAATAAGGTGTGTTTAGTAGGGCAATGAGGGTCGGTTAAACCAATAAGTCCTAGTAAGGTGTGTATATAACCAATAAGTTGTGCTTAGGACCAATGATGGCCCAATAATGTGTGTTTAGTTGGGACTAATGAGTCCCACTAAGGTTTGTATATAACCAATAAGTTGTGTTTAGGACCAATGATGGCCCTATAAGGATTGTTTAGTAGGGCAATGAGGGTCGGTTGGGACCAATAAGTCCTAGTAAGGTGTGTCTTATATAACCAATAAGTTGTGTTTAGGACCAATGATGGCCCAATAATGTGTGTTTAAGGGCAATGAGGGTCAGTTGGGACCAATGAGTCCCAATAAAGTGTGTATATAACCAATAAGTTGTGTTTACGACCAATTATGGCCCAACAAGGTGTGTTTAGTTGGGACCAATGAGTCCCACTAATGTGTGCATATAACCAATACGTTGTGTTTAGGACCAATGATGGCACAATAAAGTGGGTTTAGGGACAATGAGGGTCAGTTGGCAACAATGAGTCCTAATAAGGTGTTTATATAACCAATAAGTTGTGTTTACGACCAATTATGGCCCAATATGGTGTGTTTAGTTGGGACTAATGAGTCCCACTAAGGTGTGTATATAACCAATAAATTATGTTTAGGACCAATGATGGCCCAATAAGGTGTGTTTAGTAGGGCAACGAGGGTCGGTTAGAACCAATAAGTCCTAGTAAGGTGTGTATATAACCAATAAGTTGCGTTTAGGACCAATGATGGCCCAATAATGTTTGTTTAGTTGGGACTAATGAGTCCCACTAAGGTGTGTATATAACCAATAAGTTGTGTTTAGGACCAATGATGGCCCAATAAGGTGTGTTTAGTAGGGCAATGAGGGTCGGTTGGGACCAATAAGTCCTAGTAAGGTGTGTCTTATATAACCAATAAGTTGTGTTTAGGACCAATGATGGCCCAATAATGTGTGTTTAAGGGCAATGAGGGTCCGTTGGGATCAATGAGTCCCAATAAAGTGTGTATATAACCAATAAGTTGTGTTTACGACCAATTATGGCCCAATAAGGTGTGTTTAGTTGGGACCAATGAGTCCCACTAATGTGTGCATATAACCAATACGTTGTGCTTAGGACCAATGATGGCACAATAAAGTGGGTTTAGGGACAATGAGGGTTAGTTGGCACCAATGAGTCCTAATAAGATGTTTATATAACCAATAAGTTGTGTTTACGACCAATTATGGCCCAATATGGTGTGTTTAGTTGGGACTAATGAGTCCCACTAAGGTGTGTATATAACCAATAAATTATGTTTAGGACCAATGATGGCCCAATAAGGTGTGTTTAGTAGGGCAATGAGGGTCGGTTAAACCAATAAGTCCTAGTAAGGTGTGTATATAACCAATAAGTTGTGTTTAGGACCAATGATGGCCCAATAATGTGTGTTTAGTTGGGACTAATGAGTCCCACTAAGGTTTGTATATAACCAATAAGTTGTGTTTAGGACCAATGATGGCCCAATAAGGTGTGTTTAGTAGGGCAATGAGGGTCGGTTGGGACCAATAAGTCCTAGTAAGGTGTGTCTTATATAACCAATAAGTTGTGTTTAGGACCAATGATGGCCCAATAATGTGTGTTTAAGGGCAATGAGGGTCAGTTGGGACCAATGAGTCCTAATAAGGTGTTTATATAACCAATAAGTTGTGTTTACGACCAATTATGGCCCAATATGGTGTGTTTAGTTGGGACTAATGAGTCCCACTAAGGTGTGTATATAACCAATAAATTATGTTTAGGACCAATGATGGCCCAATAAGGTGTGTTTAGTAGGGCAATGAGGGTCGGTTAAACCAATAAGTCCTAGTAAGGTGTGTATATAACCAATAAGTTGTGCTTAGGACCAATGATGGCCCAATAATGTGTGTTTAGTTGGGACTAATGAGTCCCACTAAGGTTTGTATATAACCAATAAGTTGTGTTTAGGACCAATGATGGCCCTATAAGGATTGTTTAGTAGGGCAATGAGGGTCGGTTGGGACCAATAAGTCCTAGTAAGGTGTGTCTTATATAACCAATAAGTTGTGTTTAGGACCAATGATGGCCCAATAATGTGTGTTTAAGGGCAATGAGGGTCACGTTGGGACCAATGAGTCCCAATAAAGTGTGTATATAACCAATAAGTTGTGTTTACGACCAATTATGGCCCAATAAGGTGTGTTTAGTTGGGACCAATGAGTCCCACTAATGTGTGCATATAACCAATACGTTGTGTTTAGGACCAATGATGGCACAATAAAGTGGGTTTAGGGACAATGAGGGTTAGTTGGCACCAATGAGTCCTAATAAGATGTTTATATAACCAATAAGTTGTGTTTACGACCAATTATGGCCCAATATGGTGTGTTTAGTTGGGACTAATGAGTCCCACTAAGGTGTGTATATAACCAATAAATTATGTTTAGGACCAATGATGGCCCAATAAGGTGTGTTTAGTAGGGCAATGAGGGTCGGTTAAACCAATAAGTCCTAGTAAGGTGTGTATATAACCAATAAGTTGTGTTTAGGACCAATGATGGCCCAATAATGTGTGTTTAGTTGGGACTAATGAGTCCCACTAAGGTTTGTATATAACCAATAAGTTGTGTTTAGGACCAATGATGGCCCATAAGGGTGTTTAGTAGGGCAATGAGGTCGGTTGGGACCAATAAGTCCTAGTAAGGTGTGTCTTATATAACCAATAAGTTGTGTTTAGGACCAATGATGGCCCAATAATGTGTGTTTAAGGGCAATGAGGGTCAGTTGGGACCAATGAGTCCTAATAAGGTGTGTTATATAACCAATAAGTTGTGTTTACGACCAATTATGGCCCAATAAGGTGTGTTTAGTAGGGACTAATGAGTCCCACTAAGGTGTGTATATAACCAATAAATTATGTTTAGGACCAATTGTAAAACACAATACGGATCAAGCTAGTGCATTATTACGTTCGGATTCAAGCACACAAGGTAAATAAACTTCCGTATATAGATCACAGCTTGTTTACAGAGAGAATTACAGAGCACACAGGTTACACCTTGAAAACACACACTTAAGAACGTTTAAACCTCACTCACACTCTCTGAATCAAACTGAAAACTATATATAGGGACTGATCCGGCGGACCAACTTACCAGCGTATCAAGTGGTCCGGCGTACCACTTGATCCGCCACTGATCCGCTGGATCTTACAAAACATAAACAAATAACTTTACATACTCAAACTAACAAGACCTAGCACTAGACAACATAAAATGCTCTAACAAACTCCCCCTTGTCTTGTGCTAGTCTTCAGAAGCTCTTGTCTCTGTCTTCTTCCAATCCCGTCTTCGATTATTACCAGCATGAATTCCACCATCAAAACAAACTTTTATCACCTTCTGAAATTGCATCGCTTGATCACGACATTCAGGCTTGTAGAGAATCTTGCTAGAGTGAAGCTTTTCAACATCATTCTTTGACAAATTTATCAATGACATCGGATCATAAATTCTCACAACCTTGTTGTCTTCCTTAATCACAATAACAGCTTCTCCAGTAACTTCATCATAATACCACCACCTCAATGTTTTGATGAAGTCCTGTTCCAGCTTTTTCAAAGGTATCTTCTTTAGCTGAATCGGCTTCTTATACTTCAGAATTACCCTTGGTCTGCCTGTAATAGGATGAATCTCTGTTGGATGTTCAGAATAAGTTGGTCTTTGAGGAGTCAAAAACCTGAACCTTCCTTGACATTCTTCAATTAACTTTTCTTTGAACACAGCAGCCAAAACATTTCCTCCAGGATTCAAAAAATGACTTCTCGACAAATCCCTCACATCACAAACAGGTAATGTGTTGAATCTGGAAGCATTCCTTAGATATACAACCCCAAACTCCCTTTTTATAGCATAGCAGTTGAGCTCTGAATCAAACATCCAACTGATAATTTTTCCAGACGCTTGTCTTCCTTTTCTATCAAAGGATCTCTTCTGATCGACAATCGTCTTTGAAGTTGGTTTATCTTGAACCGGAAATTTCTTAGCCCTTTGTTCTGTTAACCAGGCTTCAAATAATAACTTCTTTTCCTCCTCTTCAGACATATTCACATTCTCAGATACTTCAGGTTGTTCTGATGATTTCTCGGTTTCAACCTTCTCTTCATCATCTTTCCCAAAGAAATTAAACCCTTCAGAACAATCATTATCAGCAAAATTTCCATACATAGTTGGATCATCAGGATATTCTTCTGCCGTCACGTCTTCTACCTCCACATGCTCATCTTCAAAAACTACCTCTTCTTCTGAATTATCTTCTTGATAAGGCTCAGCAACTGGCACATTTTCCACATCATCCACATTTAAAGCAAAAATAGCTGCCAGCTGCTCTTTTGTGAAGGGATTAACCAACTCTCCCTCTTTCATCTGAACCCTAGATATCGGAGTTACATCATATACTTCTTTGCTTGTAGACTCCCCCTGAGATGTTGTACCAGCAGCAGCAGCTGATGAAGTTCCTGCTGTATCAGTACCAGCACCAGCACCACTAGCACCACCATCAGGGTTATCAGGATCATCATTTAAAAATTTCATTACATCCTCTTCTTCCCTGCATGTTTCTTCAGGATTCGGCCTCTTCTCCCCCTGAGCAGCTAAAGCTGTAAGCACCTGCTTAAGCTGCTCACCCATGGACATAGACAATTGCTTTAACTGAGCAATTTCCCGATCTTTGGCCTCATCTTGAGCTTTTAACCGAGCAAGTTCCTTTGTATGTGAATTATCTCTAGCCACCAATTCTTTACACAGATTCTTCAAGCCAGAGATCTCTTCAGCCTGCACTTTGTTTGTGTGTTCAACTCTTTCAAAACGAGCTTGAAACAAAGCAAGCTTCAGATCAACAGAAGAGATTGTAGAAGTATTTGAAGATGTGGAGGCAGAACCAGTAGTCGACGGTCGTTTGATGGTTAACTTGATTGGATGAGATTGAGAACTCTGAACACCAGCTGGTTGGGTAGTTGGTTGGACTGGAATAGAAGACGACGAAGACAATTTCTGCTTCTTGCTGGGAGGACTCTGCCCAGATTTTCTGGCATCTGCAAGAAATGATCCAGGCTTCACCCCTTTATACCTTC
>JBCNJP010014416.1:0-10992 GCA_039602395.1 Deinandra increscens subsp. villosa | reverse complement strand
TGAATGTTGTAACATTGAGAGAATACTAAGAGAGACTAGATCTTAACTATGTGTTGTTGAGAGTGTTTCTCTGTTTGAGCTGATTGGAGAATTTGTAATTGAGTCTTTGTTGATTTCAATAAAACAAACTATTATTTACATCTTGTTTTCATCTCGTTCTTACTCTACGATCAAGCAAACCTCTAGTGAGATCCGTCTTATGGTTTTTCAATTGGTATTAGAGCAAATCCAGGTTGCACTATTGCGTTTTCTTTGATCGTGGTCGTTTTCTTGATAAAACCGAGTGTTCATTCAAAAACAAGTAAATCTTTGAACTTTTCCAGTTCAGTTCAGTACTGAAACAGTTTTGTGGCTAAAATCACTTTGACTACTGAAAATGTCGTTCATAGCTGCTCAAAATCGCGATTTTTGACCAAAATCTTCAGTCCGGTCGAGTTCGCTAGTCTGCCAAATAACCGCCGTCCGAACCCCAGGTTCGTCGAAATAACCGCTCCGAACCCAGAGTTTGTCATTGTAATCGCTCCGAACCCATAGTTCGCCACTGTAACCGCTCCGAACCCAGAGTCCGTCACTGTAACTACTTCGAACCCAGAGTTCGTCACTGTACCTGTTCCGAACTTAGAGTTCGTCTAAAGTTCATCTGAAATTTTCGATCCTTTAAAGTGAGTTTCATGTTCGAAGAGAGTTCGGGTAGAGTTCGGTAGAAGTTCGCTAGAAGTTCGGTTCACGTTCGGCAAACTCAGCGTTCGTCAAGAGTTCGTCGGGAGCTCGGAAAAACAGTAAAAGTTCAGAATTTAAAAATGTATGAAATTGAGGTGTTCATTGAGCGTCATGTCAGAATGTATCAAAGTTGATGACGCTTGAAGCTACATGGTTGGGCAACAAAATTTAGAGCTTATATTGTTGATTTGGATAAAAATTTGTGCATACAGGTTACGAATGAATTTTAGTATCCAACTTATTATGGTGGTGATTTTAAGGAGGTGCATAATTGGTCAAGTGAAGAACGAAAATCGTATGATCAAAATGAAAAGGCTGTTGCACTTCTTTTGTTTGCTTTGCCTATAACTCTTAAAAATCAAATCAGGAAGTATCGAAAAGCAAAACTAATATGGGATTTTGTTAAGACACAGTGTGAGGAACATATGTCTAAAATTTCTCAAAAAACAGTTGAAACAATTGATCAAGATTTGAAGTTTAAAGGTAAAATTAAGGAGTTAAAGAATAAGGTGGGAAAGTTGACTGAAGAGATTATTTTTCTGACAAAAGAAGTGGAGAAATGGAAAAATAAAGTTTGTGATGGTTTAGCTGCCGAAATTCAAAAGGATGTGTCTGCATCATGTGTGAATTGTTTGAAATTTGCACGTATTAAGGAAGAATGGTTGAAAGAGAAGAATATGTTGATTGAAGAATGCAATAAAGCAAAAGCTAATGAAAAGGAAGTCATTGAAGTTTTTGATGCGTTATTTGCAAAATGTTTTCCTCTTCAACAAAAATATAAAAACATTCATAAAATTTCCGTCGAAGCTGATGATAGAATAATTCATCTTCAAGACGAACTCACTAAGTTGCGTGATAAAAATGATGAGGTTTGAAGTCAAATAACATCTTGAAACAAGATGTGGTCTATTATAAAAACCAGGTAGAGAAAGTTACTGCAGAAGTTCTGGAAGAGTGTCACTTGAGAGAATGTCATAAAATTGATTATAACAGATTGTCGGATAAGTACATTGCTTCACTGAAAGAGTTGATGGAAGCTAATACGAAAATAGCTGAACAAAAGATTGAGATTTTTGATGTGCAAAGGAAATAAAAAATTGCAACAATTCACCTACTTTCCTGAATTATTTGTATAAGCTGGAGAAGAGTCAGGATACTGGTAAAGATGCAAATCTTCATCAAGTTCCTGCTCCCGTGGATCTTGAAATGTCTGTTCCTGCTATACCATCTAGTTTTGAATAGCATGATTATTCGTAATTTGCTGATACCAGTTCAGGAAAGAACACCAAGTCAAAATCTAAGAAGAACATGATTATTGCAAAGGGTTGACGTTTGATTCCAAATCTATATTTCTTGAAAAAGAAAAGGTGTTTAATGGAAATCCAGGAAATGTGAAAGTGCCAAAGTTTTCTGAGATCGTGATGATGATAGTTTGATTTCTAGGAAGAATGATCTGAAAGCAATCAAGTATGAATTTACAAAGCTTGCCAAACAAGGTCATGAGATACCAAATTTTGTTAAAGATAAATTCAAGCAAAAGAATGGTGGTTTGGGTTTGAAGAAAAAGAAATGCCGATTAATGATTTCAACAAGAAGGAATTCAACGCAAAGAGGATATAGAAGAAGAAGGTGTTTTCAGATAAGTAGTCACATTGTTGGAAGAAGAAGGTATCTTCACCAGATGAAAAGCTTTCTTCTGAAGAGTCTTCTTGTGTTAGGACCGATTTTCACTACGAGAAGCTCGATCTTGAGCAAGAACGGAGGTTCGGATTCGAAAACCCGAAGGAGACGATGATGATGGAGAAGAATCAAGGAAATCATAACACAAGAAGATGATAATGAAGTCGAATGATTTCATTGAACCAAATGATTACAAGAACAAGAATCATGACAACACTCTCTCTCTAGAAATCCATGACTCACTCTCTCTCTAGAATGGAAATATCACACACTCTACAAGAAAAATCATCATCTCCACATTTGGAGACTCTTTTTTTTCTAATGGGCACCCTCACAATATATATAGTGAGGGTGACTAACAACAGAAAACATAAATGAACAAAAGTTACAAGTAAAGCAAATAACAAAAATATTAATTAAATCAAAGTTGATTTATTTAATCCGAAGCTTGACTCGCTCGAACCGATCTTCCGTTGACTTTTACGTTGTCCGTTGACCCGAATGGTTGACTTTCCTAGAAAACGGTCTTTGGTCCAATCTGCAAGCCTCGAGCATCACAACCCAGTCTCTAAATCAATTCACATGGATTCTTCAGTCGAATGCTTCGGTAAACAGATTTGATGGCGTCAGTCACATAGATTTTAGTTCCAACATATTCCCCCTTGACTGATGCTTTCAAATCTGTTAAATTGCTGAAGAATCACTCTGTCGTACATCTTCAATGAGAAACTGATAAACCGGAGACAATCTGATGTAGAAATTCTCCCTCTGAATAAGCTTCTTCTGTTCTTGTTTCTCCAGTCGAGATCCAAACCGCTCACTCGGTTCACGCGATCGGGTACAATACTGAGAAAATGCTGAACATCGGAGTCATAACCGCAACAAACTGAATCAGATAAACCAATCAATCATTAAACATGCTCCAACTTCGGATAATCGAACCGATATGCAAATCCATAATAACTCCTCCTATTTCTCTAAATCTCTCCAAAAACATCTAGTCGAAAGCGTAAAAATCAGATGCGGAGAGTCGAACCGTCGCGATCAATTGCCTAGAGAAATCGGATAAAAAAATCTTGAAATCAGACAATCTTACGAAAAACCGGAAGTCAGATGCTGACAGTTGTGAATAATCCGTTGACTAAGGTTGGATGCGAAAATAAAGATAAGTGTCAAATCTGTGAAAATTTGAGATCCCAAGCGAAAATAATCATAACCGGAGTCTTCGTAAATTTGGGCGAAGAAAAACGAGCTCGGAAATAAATTCCGTGAAGATTTCTGAGTCAACCGTTGAAAACGGCTTCATCTGAAAATTTTCATCAATTTTCGTCAAGAAACGGCTCTCCGAGAGATTTAACGGAAAAATTCCATAATTAACTGAGATTCCAGTTAATCCGGTTAGTTGACATCAGCGCTGCATCAGCTAAAAATAAAAACCGTGAGACATAACGAGTAAGCTGAATAATTAACTGGATAATAAAGCTAACCCGTCAGTGGTCGATAGCTAACGTACGCGTGACGTCAATAAACGAGAACCCCAATAAATAAATCCGAATAAATCCATGACCAACGAAATATTTCTAAAATTTCGTTCGGGCGTTATCTCCGTTAGTCTCGTAAAAGACTGATAGAAAAAAAACCCCGCGATTTACGAAAATGATAAAAATACCATTAGATTAATTAAATCCCTTAGAAAAAACCCATAATCCTTGTAAAAATTAAATCAACCAATCAGATTTGAGCTGGGAGAAAGCACAATCCAACTGATAATAGATCAACCAATCAGGTTGGACTATACATCAGATCCTACGGTGAAGAAAAAAAGCATCCAGCAGCTAGGAGCCTCAATCCGTCCGAAGAAGCGCTGAACCAATCAAGGCATGACAGCAAAAAGGCCTTGAACGGATATCTTGGACAAGAAGGACCCACCAGCTACATACTCAACAATCAAAAACCAACAGCAAAGAAGATTACAACAGTGCCTTTTACACTAGTGGGACCGCATGCCTTCCTCTCCAGCCAATCAAGTCATGACAACCAAAAGGAAGTATTAGGGTTTGACCGACAAGGAGGTGAGAGATATTCTCATGCAGCCAACAGTGGGATGACACGTCATCGTCACCCACCTCAAACCTGCGAACCCTAATCCTTATCGGTAAACACAACCGGAAAAATCAACACCCGCCGGAAAACCGTATTTTTGCCATATCTCCTTCAAAACTTAACGAAAATTCAAGATTTTTATGTCCCTGGACTCGTGAGCTCATCCTCTACAAGTCTATACGAACAGAATTCTCTGAAGCATCATCGAACGAAAACCCAGTAACAAGTTCGCTAAGCAAACAAGTCCGCTAAAGCTTACCAGAAGTCCGCTAAGAGTCTGAGAAGTTCGCTAAGACCCTTCTCAAGTCCGCTAAGGACTCAAGTTCGCTAAAGCAGAACAAGTTCGATAAGAAGAGGAGAAGTTCGCTAAGACTTGAACAAGTCCGCTAAGAGCATCTTCAAATCTTCAAGAGCTATTAGAGAAATCTGGAAAATGATGAACATAAGAAACCCTTACTTGGTGAACTCGAATCTGCCCAAAAACGATTGGAAAACCCGTTATGATGCACAATATTTGAAGCTAAACCATTCACGACAATGTTGTGGCCACCAACACTCCATAAACAGTAGCAAATCGGATCAAAAACAGCCTCTAAATCTGGAAATCATCCTGAACATGAAGAACACCATGAAACACACACTAGTGTGTGTTTTTCTGAATCTGCCCAAATGGTTGAGATTCAGACGAAACGGATGCTTCCAATGGATCCGGAATGCGTTTTCCATCAAGATTCATAGCTCACTTCATCCGAAAACATGAAGAATCGCCAGAAAACAGAGAATCAAACCCAAAATTCTTCAAAAACCCTAAAAACGGGAAAACCTCAACAGTTACGTTTTTCAGCTCGGATCTTCAATTTTCTTACAGATTTGAATATGTAGAAGATAAAAATCATCAAGATAGACTCCATAAACAATAACCTAACATCAAACAACATCAGATCTGTCCAGAATCCATCAAAAACGAAGAAAAATGAGAAAAAGTCTCAAAAATGGGTTTTCATCATCTTCGCCCATTCAAGCTCAAAATCACAGATTCGAGTGACCAGATTCACGGTGAGATGAATCTGATCGGTACCCGCTCTGATACCATTTGTCAGGACCGATTTTCACATCATGAATCCTGACTTTGAGCAAGAACGAAGATCGAATGAGAAAACTCCGAAGAGACGATGATTATGAGATGAATCTAGGAGATCATACACATGAGAAAGATGATGAACTAAAGTCGAATGGTTATAACAATAAATCATGACAACACTCTCTCACTCTCTAGAAATCCATGACTCACTCTCTCTCTCTCCAGAATGGAAATCTCACACTCTACAAGAAATCATCATCTCCACATTTGGAGACCCACCTTTTTTTCTTGTAATGGGCACCCTCACTATATATATAGTGAGGGTGACTAACAACAGAAAACATAAATAAACAAAATTACAAGTAAATCAAATAACATGAAATATTAATTAAATCAAAGTTGATTTAATTAATCCGAAGCTTGACTCGCTCGAACCGATCTTCCGTTGACTTTTAGGTTGACCGTTGACCCGAACGGTTGACTTTTCCAGAAAACGGTCTTCAGTCCAAACTCGCAAGCCTCGATCATCACAACCCAGTCTCTGAATCAAGTCACTTGAATTCTTTAGTCGAATGCTTCGGTAAACAGATTTGATGGCGTCAGTCACACAAATTTTAGTTCCAACATATTCCCCCTTGACTGATGCTTTCAAATATGTTCAACTATGAAGAATCGCTTTTAGTATTGCTGGTGAAGACCTTTTTGATGTCCTATCTAGATTTGATACATTGTTGAAACCTATTTTGTGGGCAACACAAACTATTCACCGTTGAGTATTGCTGGTGAAGACCTTTTTGATGTCCTATCTAGATTTTATAGTTTGTTTTGTAACTGACTTTGATTTTGTACTTAGAAATATTTTGTTTATAAATCTAGCGTACTTGTTTTTTTCTTAGCGGACTTCTGATAATTGATCTTAGCGGACTTGTTTAACACTTAGCGTATTTGTTCAAAGTTTGTCTTAGCGTACTTGAATTGTTCCTAGCGGACTTGTTTACTTAATAGACTTGTTCCTAATCTTAGCGAACTTGTTTTGCTCTTAGCGAACTTGTTAGCGGACTTGTCTATACTTAGCGAACTTGTTAGCGGAATTATCTATACTAAGCAGACTTGTTAGTGAACTTGTTAATGCTTAGCGGACTTGTTAGCGATACTTGTTTATGCTTAGCGAACTTGTTAGCGAACTTGTTTATTATTAGCGAACTTGTCTACTGCCCAGCGAACTTGTCTGTGCTGATGGAATATTTTGCTGAATTCTAGGTAATGATTGTGTGTGTCAAACATTCTTTTTGTCCTATGTTCTCTTGTAGTATATATATAGTTGAGAAAAACCCTATTGAGGGACGGCACTCCTGGATTATTCTTCAAGAGAGCATTTGTGTGTGTGTTCTTGGTGTTAGTGTGTGTTCTTGAGCTTTAGCAATCATCAATGGGTGAGCGTTGATTCATTCATCCAGAATCGACCATCACACATGATTTTTGCACTTGTGTGATGAATCATATGAGAACATGTTGCTCAAATCTGGTCCTGACAATTGGTATCAGAGCCATGTTCGATCTTCATTTTTTGAAGTTTTTCTCAAAATGGAGAAAATCTCATATGACTTGTCAGATTTGGATGGATATACTTGTTGTTTGAGTTGATTCTTGGTAGAAATCACTCAAGAAACACAATGCTATACTCAGATTTCAGTAAAACTCAAGATATCAAGTCAATTTTTGAAGATTTGGCCAAGAACAGTTCGTATTTTTATATAGTCTGTACTTGAGAAATTTTTCCAAATTCATTTTTCTGTTGAATCTTTATTAAAATTGATAAATGGCGAGATTAATGCACCTAAAACCGAATCTATTGGCGCTGATTTTTCTCAAAAACATCAAGTATTGAAGATTTTAGAAGCTAAAAGTGGTGGTTTTTTGTGTTCTTCACATAATCTTACTATTCTATCAAATTAGGTCATTTAGAGTGGTTTTTGGAGTTTGTGTCAGTTGAGAAAAGTATTCCTACATGAATTGTGAACCTATTGATGATCTCAAACATTGTTTTTGTCAACATTGATTTTTGAAGTTTGAAATTACTCAAGAACAAGCTGTTCAAATTTTGGCTAAGTCTGAAAATTTGACTTTTCAACATTTTTGCAGAAATCTCACTTGTTAATGACTAATTATGTTTGTTAATGTTTGTGAATGTAGGATTTGTGTGAATTCAAGCATTCTATAAGCATTTGAGCATTTTGAACCAAGCGTTCTATCCGTCCGAATAGTTAGTCGATTTAGCAAGTTTGTGCTAAATTTTCGTGTTTCTCACTTCCATTGGCTGAAGGCAATCAGTTTGCTCCTGTCATGCAAGGTCACAATCTTCCACCAAAACTAATGGGCGCAAGTGACTTCGATGATTGGAAAGGGAAGTTTGTGCTGTTTCTGGATTATGTTGATTATGATCTCTTGACTTCAATCGTTGAAGGTCCGGCTGTGTTTGAAATTGATGAAGCTACTGCTACTGGCACTACTGTTGCTACTGTTGCTGATCCTCCTCATAACAAGAAGAAGACTACAAAACCTTTGGATACGCTGACTCCTGCTGAAAGGGCACAAAGGAAAATTGACATGCGTGCATTGGGTTATATAAAGATGGCATTGAATGATGACTTGCTACATCAATTTCGTGAGGCTACTTCAGGCCATGAGATCTGGGTTGGTTTGGAGAAAAAGTATGAAGGCAATCCGACTACTAAGGAGAGAAGACTTGAGAAATTGAAGTTGGCTTTTAACACTTTCGCTCATAGAAGTGGAGAGTCATTTGAAACACATGTCAACCGCTTCTGCAGAATCATTACTGAAATGACTACCAAGAAAATCCGTCCTGATTCTGGAGATATCATAAGGAAAATCTTGCATTCTTTTCCTCGAGAATTTGCCTCGTATGTCACTTACCTGATAGAAAGTACCGATCTAACTCAGGCTGACTATCTGGATATGATAGACAAGGTGGGAGACTATGAAGTAAGAGCGGTTGAACGTAGTGGCAAGTCACTTATGGGAAATGTGACTTCAAAGGGCTCATCTTCCTCAGCTCCTAATGCTGCATTTGCTGCTTCTGCTTGTGAGGAGAATTACCAGTTTTCCAACTCGTCTGGCTCAACACTGCCTACAATTGCTTCATCTCCTGTACCAACTGCTATTCAAACTGAAGTATTTGCATCACATGCCACTCATCGACCTTCAAATGTTACATATGTTCAACAGCCACCTTCTGGGTTCATGGTTCAGCAGTCAGCACCAATTTCATTTAACAACACAGTTTGGACCAAGATTTGTGCAATGCTTTCCTGGCTTGCATGAACTCTCAAATGTCCGGGAACATTGAGGCAATGACTGTTTGTTAAGAAGTTCTTGACTAAATTTCTGCTGATGATCTAGAAGAGATCGACATCAAGTGGCAGATGGGTATGATAGCTGCTAGAACGAAGAAGTTCTTTAGAAAGACTGGGAGGAAGTTGTTTCAACCTCCTTCAAATGCCAATATCGGGTTTGATAAGTCCAAAACCTAGAACGTGGAATGCTCAAAACCTAGAACGTGGAATGCCCAAAACCTAGAACGTGGAATGCCCAAAACCTAGAACGTGAATGCCCAAAACCTACAAGCTCGGGTGGAGGTAATCAGGCTTTTCAAAACCTAGAACGTGGAATGCTCCTACAAGCTCGGGTGGAGGTAATCAGGCTTTTCAAAAACAAACTAGCAATGGAAACCAGTCATATTTGAAGCAAGGCAGCTCATCCTATCAGAAACCTCAGAATGCCAACTCTAATGTATCTCATCTTGGCTCGTCTAACTCTCAAGCGGCTCAAGGAGTCAACAACGGTGGAAAGGAATTAGTCTCACTCGAAGATGGTATTTATAACTGGACATCGTATTCATCATCTCAACCTTCAAGCCAGTCAGACTATGCACTAATGGTCAATTCTGATGGTAAGGAGCTTTATGAGTCAGTTGAATTTGACCCTCTCTTCCCAACGGATTTCTGTCTGATGGCTGGAGTTGATGAGATTCTTGAAGAGTCTTCTCCTACTGTCGAAAACGATACTGCTGTGAATCCATCTGAGATAGAGACGGAAGCAAGCAAGTGTCTTCTAGAACTTCAGAAGGAAACAAATCCAGATGAGTTAAGATCATCTTTATGTACTGAGAAATGTCGTGATACTGTCGCTCGCTATCGCGCATACAACCTTGAGTTGCATGCTAAAGCGAAAGAGAGCGAGAGTCATGTTGAGCTTCTTCAAGCTAATGAAAAGATTTTTTGGTAAAAATCAAGTCACTTCAGGATGACATTGAGATCATGAAGCACACAGAATCAACCTTAAAAATCCAAATTGCTGATTTGTTGAAAACGTTGACTTCTCTGAGAAATAGCTACGCTGAAGCTCGAGAAACAGCTACGCTGAAGCTCGAGAAACAATTGATTTGATGAAACTTTATCCTGAAACTTTGGGAAGCGCGGTCGCTAAGAACATAATGTCATGTCTTAGGACAGGTTTGGGTATAACACAGGAGATACTAGAGAGTGCGGCTAAGCATCCACTCAACCACAACTATCTTTGTGTCCCCGAATTGACTAAAATCAATCCTATGAGTTGTATTAAGTTCATTTACCCCAGTTTGATTCCGTGTACTTCTAAAATCAAATCGATGGAAGAACAGCTGGCTAAATCCGAAACTGCCCCTGATCTCCCACCGATCGATGAAACATTAAACTTTGGAGATTTTGATGTTATTTCTTTAAATTCTGTCAATACTAGTTTGTCTGAAGCATATGTGCAAAAAGCTGCCGAAACCGAGTTTCTCAATTTGTGTACACAAAATACATCTTTTTTATTTAATGAAAACTATGATGTTTTTAACACAAATGGTATTGTTAAAAGAACTAAAACCACTCGAAGGCGCAAGCCCAAGAAGAAGGTTGCAAATGAGAAACTTGTGATTCAGCTGGACATCGATGATGATGAGTTTAATCGTGCTTTTGCCAAAATGGCCTTAAAACATGGTAAGACTGTTATGCACACACAAGCTGGTCTTACTATCACCGATGGTAAGGTGATCACTGTTCCTGATGCATAACCAAACGCTCCAACGATGCCTGCTCATACAACTTCTGCATCCGTGATTGTTCTTTTCAAGACATGTGATCCTAAGAAGAAGAGACCTCAAAATGAACCTGTTTTGACTGGTCAATCATGTGTTGAAGATCAGCCCACTGTGGTCGAGCTAGATGCAATAACCATTAATGCTACTGAAACTGAGAACACCCCCAAGAAAAGGAAACAAACCAGAAGGAGGAAGAAGACTGTGGTCAATGAAACAGAAAAGGATGAATGTGTAACATCTAATGAGCCACAACCAAAGGCTACCC
>JBCNJP010014415.1:0-10993 GCA_039602395.1 Deinandra increscens subsp. villosa | reverse complement strand
TAGTTCACATTAGACCAAATATGCGAATATATGAGAACATGTCAGATTGAGAATATCCACTTGGAGATAGAGATTTGAAAATAAAAGAAAGGTGGATTTGACAACTTAACTTAATTCTAAGCTATAAGAAAACGGGGACCGCAAAAACAGGTTTCTAAACTATTACATTAGGATAAGTTTACTTATCAATATCCAATACTATAAGAATATTAGTGATACTTATGTCTACGGATTGTATTATAAATATCCCAATGGCCAATGAAGGGAAAACGATTTTAGGCCAATCTATTCTAACATTCATTCAAATACTAAAAGGATTTAGTGGTACTTATATCTACAGATTGTAATTATAAATATCCCTTTGATCAATGAGAAGGGGAAGGATTTTGAGCCAATCTATTCTAACATAAGCTAAAAGTGTTTTAGCGCATTTTGAAGCCAACTTTTTGGTGATAAAACCAATTTGACTAATCAAAGAACGGATTTCCATCGACTCTGCTCTGTACCTGTTTTATTCGTTGATGGTCGAAACAACGCTTAAGGGCTTGCAAAGTTACATGCATATGCACAATGATTTGGTCTTTTTTTTCTTTCAGTTTAACGTTAACATCAAATTAAACAAGTATCGACATACTAAAAAAAACTAGAAGCTCACAATCATTTTTATTCATTATCAAAGTAACTAACAACTATAATAGCATGAAACGCATTTCGTCGAACACCTTGTGGACATGACAGATTAACCGGAGATTTCAATAGATTTGACATCAGGCTTCTTCACTTCTTCTTTGGGGACGGTAACTGTAAGCACTCCGTTCTCCATGGACGCTTTCACATCCTCCATTTTCGCATTCTCCGGCAACCTGAATCTCCTTGTGAACTTCCCGCTGCTTCTCTCGACCCGGTGCCGCGTGTCGTTCTTGTCTTCTTTCTCGACGTTCCTCTCGCCGGTGATCTGCAGCACCCTTCCGTCCTCCACCTCCACCTTCACTTCTTCTTTTTTGATCCCGGGAAGATCGGCCTTGAACACGTGAGCTTCCGGCGTCTCTTTCCAGTCCACACGTGCGTTCACCAAAGCCGAAGTTTCATTCGAAACGTTGGACGAATATTGAACCGGAAAGTGTTTGAAAGGATCCCATACGTCCATATCGAAGATGCTGTTCCGACGGCCACCGAATAAGCTGGGGACGATCGACATTTTTGTAACGTTGATTTAGAATTATGTGAAGGAATCGATTGATTTATTTGATCGTTTGGGGATTTCGTGAATAGACTGCTTGTTTTGATTTCGATTTGAGGATTAGCAGGAGTATTCGGATTTATATAGTAGATTGGGGCATCTTCGAGAACTTTCTGGATGGCTCGTTAAGATCGATCTTACTCCAAATGGAAGTCTGAAGATTGTTCGTGTCAGATGCTTCTCGATCCTTCAATGACAGAATTTTGTTTTCTAGAATAAATTACGAGTAAATTACATAAAAGGTCCTTTATGTTTTATCCCGATTTCGAATTAGGTCCTTTAAGTAAAGTTGTTACATCCGACATCCTTTATGTTTTGAACATGTTTCATAGAAGGTCCTTTATCACTAACGGTGTTAAAAACCATCGTTAAGTCAGGGGCACTTTAGTCATTCTACATAATCTTTAAAATAAAACATTAAAGTATAAAATTCTTAACATAAAATGACGAAACTCTCCTTGTCTTCCCCAATTATCCCCTTCTTTCTTTATATCAGTTTACCTAGAAAATAAATTACTCACCATTGTCTTTGTCATCTCACCCCCGTCTGTATCGTTCCGTCTCATCTTTCATTCATCGCCATCTTCACCGATCTAGCACATCATTGGTTCATAATTTATTTTTTCATCACAGTTCGTCTTATCTAATTTCATCAACTGCTTCGTCGTTTTTTCATCTCGTTACATCTTCCACATGTAATCTCCTTCACTAATTTCGTATATTTTTTTTTTGGAATTAAGCCATAATGTTTGAGCAGAATGTTCTTAGTTTTGATTTTGATGAAAAAGTGATTCAATGTAGCTCCATCGTTGTTTCAATATATGTTAGTTTTGAACTTGATTTTTTATTGGATCTGGTAAGCAACGATTCATGGTTTGCGATTTCAATACTTACTCGTTCCTATAGTAGAAATTCAGTTCTGATTAGCTTAATCAAAAAATCTCAAATGGTTTACGATTCATGGTTTACGATTTCAATACTTACCCGCCATGGCTTTGAATTATCCGATGGGAAGCTTTCTGTTTATCTTTTTGATGACAGGGGTTGTCTGGTGACTTTGAAAGCCATGTGCGAAACTTTGAAGTTGGGTAAGATGTGCGTAGAAAGAATGACATGAGGGATTTTAGATTTTAATGTTTTATTTTAAAGACTTTATAGAATGACTAAAGTGTCCCTGACTTAACGATGGTTTTTAACACCGTTAGTGATAAAGGACCTTCTATGAAACAGGTTCAAAACATAAAGGATGTCTGATGTAACAACTTTACTTAAAGGACCTAATTCGAAATCGGGGTAAAACATAAAGGACCTTTTGTGTAATTTACTCATAAATTACTCACTCTTTTGGTTTATTTATATTGATTTAGCTATAAAAAAAAAATTGCCTTAAATAAAAAAACTAGTTTACTCTTATAAAAACAACTTTAAAAAAGGAAGAAATCTAAAAGGGGTAAGTAACCGATTGAATTAAACAGATTTTTAATTGGAAACCAAACCGTATAGGGAACCGGTGTGAACCGGTGGCTTTAACCGATTCATACATATTTTGAAGATTTCGGTTAAAGACCGGTTAATTGAACCATTTTTATGACAGGTTGAAAAACGGTTGACCGAATATTAATATTAACTTTAAAAAACAGTCGTTGCTCAATGGATTTATAGCCGTTTGCGACACTTTGGGACGATATATTGGCCTATTTTAAATCCATAAACAAGTATAAATAGATGACGGTGTGTTAGATTTAGCACATCAGTGTTCTATTTGTGTTCTATTTCCTCTATACACTCTAAAAACATTGTAAACATAAAAAAATATCAAAATGGCCGACAAGGACAACATTTTATTCAACTGTTAAAATGTCATATTTTACATTATTTTACTTTAATTCAAACATCTTATTTATTCACTAAGTGTGGTATATTTTTTTGTGTGTTTACATGTGCATTGGGCCAAGTCAAGCTGTGCATTGGGCCAAATCAAGCTGCTGTCGAAGTGGGCTTGCTGGGAGTGATTGGGTCAAGACCTGGATATCCGCCGGTTGCTGGTTGGAGTATATAAAGGGGCTAAGAAGCTAGGGTTTCGACCATTCAAGTCATTTTTTACTTCCGTCGTTCTCTCAAAAGACTCCTATTCATCTCTGCTAGGGTTTGGGAGAGAAAGTCGATCAGACTTGTTTCTCTTGCTGTGTGGTTCAAGATCATCATAGTGATGATCTTATAGATTGTTGTATCATCTTCTATCTGTTGTATTTGTTCAGATTGATTGTTGATTCTTGTTCGTTTCTGTATTTCTTGTTTCTGAGATTTCTTCTCTGGTATTCATGTTTAGTTTGTCAAAACTTCACATGGTATCAGAGCCATAGTTGTCTCTAATCTAGTCTCTCGATTGTTCTCGGAGTGTGATCTTCGTTGAGTTCTAGATGCGTTTGTTTTCCGTTTCGTCAAACCCTAGTTTTGTGATTTGGGGGTTTGCGTTCTGTTGATCTTCACGATCAACTCTGTTCTTGATCCTGGTTGTTTTCCGCTGTCTGTCACTCGTTAGATCTAGGGTTTCTGGTTGAGAACCTGAGGGTCAGCTTTTCAGATCTCGTTACAGAGAGATCTTTGGTGCACGATTTGGTTACTGGAGTTATCTTGTTGAAGCGTGGGCTGGACTTCGAGACCTCAACTCTAAGTGAAAGTTGGGGAGGCTTGGAGGTGCTGTTCAGTCGTTGCTGGCTTCGTCTGCCTTAGTTTGTTTGACCCTAAGTGAAGGTCATTCAACTCAGGCGCTCAGGGCGAGATCGCTCCTACTTACTTATATTATGTTGATATTATTTTGTTTGACTGGTGTTCTAATTAGGTGGTTTGTCATCTTGTTGTTTGTGTTCTATTCTGTCTGCTGTCATTTGTGAATCTGTTTATTGGTTCTTGAATTGTGAAGATCATTAGGATGCCTGCTAATGCTGGGGATGTCTCATCCTCTGCTACACTTGTTAGCAAGATTGAGGCTAGTGATCCCCTGTTCTTCATGCTAGTGATTCTAGCACTCTCACACTGATTAGTTTCAAGCTTAAAGGAACAGAAAACTATACTGTTTGGGCTAGTGCCCTTCAATTGGCTTTAAAAGTAAAAAATAAAACTGGTTTTCTTGATGGAACATGTGTAAAACCAACCGATGATGAAGTGTTGGCTAATCAGTGGGAGAGGTGTAATTCTGTTGTGTTGTCTTGGATTCTGAATTCTGTTTGTGAAGAGTTGTATGTGGGGCAAGTGTATTCTAAACTTGCCTCAGAAGTTTGGAATGATCTCAAGGAAACTTATGACAAGATTGATGGGTCTGTTATTTTTAATTTGTATCAAAAGATTAACTCTGCTACTCAGAGTGGCTCATCTGTGTCTGATTATGTGACAACCCATATATTCCAGGTTAACTTTAATATTATATTAATGTGCAATTATCTGATTATCTATGTGCATTAGGCTTAATTTATTTAAATTAGGTGAACTTACGTGCGAACATAGACAATTAGGTCCGACAACATTTACCCGTAGTGGAAATCGACTTAAAGTTCTGTGTTTATTCAAGCTAGAACTTCAATAATAAAAATATAAAATATTCATTTTATATTTACATAACATTACGTTACGTCATAACGTGTTCAAAACAAGTCATTTATTTAAATGACGAATTCATTCCGTTCAAAACAAAAGATTTCATTCGTTAAACTCAATCGTTTTATTCAAAACATTATTTCAGCTCGACAAAAATAATCTTAACATTCGTTTAGATTCAAACGTCAAATTCAAAACTATTACATTGTGTCCGACGTAATCCAAACATAACGTTCGTTCGAACGACAATTCATTTCACACAATAATTAGTTTTATACCTAAAACTATTTCAATCCAAACTATATTATGTTTTCACCAAAACAAATATTAAACGTTGTCACCAAAACTTCAAACAATAAACGCTCATGTCGAGCAAAGTTTTTATTTCCAAACTTTAGTACGTCATTGTGCATAACCAAAACGACAAACAATCAAGACATGTGACATTCCCGTTCATTTAAAATTAAACGCGACACTTATTCATTTATTTTTTTATATTTATATATAAATCATTCGTTCTCGAGCCACAAACCGACTTTTTATTCGTTTATCATTTTGACACGAACGAAGTGTCGTTGGACACGTTGGATCGACCCGGACTCAACCCGACCCGACCCGAGACCTCTTCTTATTTTCCTCTTTTCTTTTCTTTCAACCGAACCTAGTTCGATCCCGGTTCACCCCATTTCTTTTCCTTTGTTTCCGGTTCCTTCTCACGGTTTAGACAAAACCGAAAAAAAAAAAATAATAATAATAATAATAATAATACCAAGACCAACCAAACATGTTTCTTGGTCTCCTCTTCTAGCTACCATCGAGCCACTCTCCTCTTGTCCCTGTAGCCGGCTTTAGCCACCTCCAAGCCACTAACTTGTATGCTTGACTTCAAGCATCTATGTCTCTCAAGTACACAACAAAACATAAGACCCAATGGTTAATCCATTTAACCACCTACAAACCCAACACTTGTGTCTACCTAGCCCACTTCTTGTCCCCTTGTCTCAAGAGTTGCAATATCCATTGGTTAATATGTCATGTAGATATTCTACACAACTCTTCTCATACACCAAGCAAGGAAACTACAATATTCAAAAGATCTCCAAATTCCTTCACCTCTTGCCTTGCATTTTGGAGACCGTAAATACCCCCTCCCTTTTGAAATTTACGGCCCATAATTCCCAAACACACAAAGACCACCTAAACATGTTTAAATACATTTCTTTGACTTAATTTATATCATTTCCTTCAATGTCGCACCCCCAAAATACCACTAACGGAGTTTATACCGTTAAGGGGCGCGACTAGACCAGGATCCACAACCATAGTTACAAATACTAAACGAATCAGGGTTAGTTCAAACACAAGATAGAAATCAAAGTCTTAAATTACATACGCAGCGGAAAATTAATTGTCTTTAGCACTAACCACGTGCCTTACATAAATGTTGTTTTAAATTCCCAAAATAGTTCGATTAAAATAAAGGTCTTCACGTGCCATGCCAACCCGCTCCGGATACTCCTTAGCGATCTGCAAAAGTTTAAACCACGCAAGTGTCAACCTAACGGTTGGTGAGTTCACAGTGGGCTTGTCATGCATTGGCCCGGTCTCATAATCATTGTTCGTATCAAAATGTACTTACAAAATATTCATTTGTGAAAAGCAATGCTCGTATTAAATTTTCAGTTTATAAATGGTTTGTCCGTGACCACGTCATCGGGTATGTACTAGTTCCGTAAAGTTAAAGGACTCAACCGATATCGCGGGTAGCTAATCCGTTGTTCCATGCTCTAAGGAAGTTTGTACCAAAGCTGACTTATTTTGTGGGGGCCGAGCCATCCCGTACGGTGCGGACCAAGTCATCGCGGTTTCTGCCTCCCCCGTGTCCTCTCGGGACCACGGTCAAATAGGCTGATATTGTTCCTCCGTGCACTCCCCGTGCCACGGGGCGGAGTTTGTCAAACTCCAGTAGATCTACCCAACATCCCCTCGCTTTCACAAATTAATGGCACAATTAAGTTGAGGACTTTTAAGTTATAAGGCATCCTTAGAAAACATGTGATATCATATGGTTTAGACTTTAACCTACACTAGCCATATTAAAATGTTTTCAGTTTTGTTTCAAAAGCAGTTTGATCAGAATTCACAAGTGTTCCCATAAAACACTTCAGTTCATCAAGTGGGTGCCGAGCATCCCGTGTTCTCAAGTTTATCAGTGAGGTGCCTAGCACTCTCGAGTTTGTCAGCATTGTTTTCGTTAAGTTATTCTGTGTGGCCCAACGGACTCACGGTAAGCGGGTTAGTGACACTCACCTTTGGTTGCACTGCTACACTTCAAGTAAATCCAAATATTGTTGTTTAACGAAGACCTAGAACACGTTTAGGTCTTAAGTATTAGTTTCGTGTCTAATCTTTACTTAACGTCACTATGGCCCATAACATAGCACGTTGCAACTATGACTCGACATACCGACACACGACACCAATGGTTGATCATAAACAAGGGTTCATATAAATCAGATATCAAACATGTTTCATCATGGCATAATCATGTAAGTCATGGCATAACACTTAAGCAAATTTCACAAGTTTGGTTTTTAGGTCAAGTCTTAGTTTCGCTAGCATAGTTTCGCTAGGCAGTTTCGCTAGGTGCACGGGCAGCACTTTCGCTAGGCAATGCCCGGTAACACAGTTTCGCTAGGCTAGTTTCGCCCGAAACTGCTGACGCAGTTTCGCTAGCCTAGTTTCGCAGGGAAACTGGTTTGAACTTTCGTTCAGGTATTTCGCTCGATAGTTTCGCTCGAGCTGGTCTGGTCAGGTTCCCGGCGACACTATAGTTTCGCTGGTCAGTGTCGCTGGAAGGAGATGCAATTTCGCTACTTAGTTTCGCCCAGAGAACAACAGTTTCGCTGGTCGCGAAAAACATACGGATTTGCCTAAAAATTAACCTAACAGCTTCTGATCATACATGCAATTCATTATCTAGCATCCCTAAGCATTTACCAACATAAATCAAGCAACTTTAACAAGTTTAACATGCATTTTGATCATCAAATCTCTAAAATAGGTTCAAAACCCTAAAATGACCTATTTTGCACAAATCTCTAACATGGATGGATTTCACACGTAAAGTTATCAACTTTATTACAGATCTAGCATCCTAAAGCATATATACAGAAGATCAAGCAATATCATGAAGGTTTGAGCATGCTTTAAGAAGAAAACATATAGAAAACACATAAAGCATAGTTTTTGGGACTCACGGTTGATTCTAGAATCGATAGATGAGATGAGATGATGGTCTAGAGGCTGAGATCTTGGTCTCTTGATGGTATTCTCGGCTGACCAGGTTCCAGAGAAGTGTATGTGTGTGTTGGTTGTGAAATGAGGCAAATGAGGCTACTAGGGTTCATTAAGTTTATTTATATCAGAGGCTAGTTTCGCTGGCAGTTTCGCTGGCTGGCGAAACTGGCTCTGATCTCGGGTACATTGATCAGTCTAGCCAGCTACCGGGCGAATCTGTAGTTTCGCTCGGTAGTTTCGCTGACTACCAAATTTAGGCAATTTTCACATAATCAAGTATTTACAATTAATCATGCTATTCATAATAATAAGTCATGTATTTAAATCACATTGCACATAAGGACAATCAATGATGAACACATAACACATATGGACGGGTTCGGTGATCAACCAAAGGTCGTGGACGTATTCGGCCTAGTTATGCATTAGCTACTTATAACGTAACTAACGGGTTTGTCTAACGGAAGTTAACCTTGAAATTCTCGGGTGTCACATTCAAGCTCCTTCTCACGTGAAACCCAATATTAATCAAACCTTATACTCTCCACACTTAGTCAATCTCAAGAACCTCAAACACCCTCCTCTCAACTTTTCTTTTTCTTTCTCTCGGCTCAACATAAACCGCCACCACCACCTATTTGTCTTCACCATCTAAACTCAAATTCAAGCCTCTCTTGCTTCTAATATCCATCTAATCCTAAGGTAAACTTGTATTTATCAACTTTTCTCATAATTTCTTCATCTTTTCTTTACTAACCATCGATTCCTACCATTCTAATCCTTTGTTCTTTTCTTCTCATCATATTCATGATCATTTCTTCTCTACATCATCATTTCTTTCCATTCAAGATTCAAGGGTGGGTTAGGAGCTAAACTTGGAAGCTTATTCAACAACCCATCAAGTCCTTTACCGATCCGGTTTAAGTTTAAGTGAGGAAACCTCTTTCTTTTCTTAACTTATTCCATGATTAATTCATATAATGTCACAAATTCATGTTCATGATTAAGTCTTGGTTGTGATGTTAGATGATTACTAGCAAACTTGTATGTTAGTAACATTATATTCTTTGATGGAAAAACTAGAGTATTGTTTGAAATAATTCATTTATAAAATATGAACATAACATGAACATTTATGTTAAAAGTTTCATAAATGGTGACAAAGTTTACTAAATTATAACACATCATAAGTTTTGAGTGAACTAGTGTGTTTAATTTGATGGAAATACATAAACAAAATGTTTGGAAATTGGATTTCATGGAAAATATATGATGTACAAAACTGACCAGAGATGACACACAATTCTGCGTGTCATAAAAACTGTTGTCACTTTGGAAAAATATACATTTTTACCATCTTGAAAACACTTATAGTTTTGACCCCAAAACTAAAACCAAACTTATCTTAGGATGATTTTGAGTCCATAAAAGTGTTGATTAAAGATTTAGCCATGAAACTTCAATCAAATGTAAACTTGGGAGTTTTATGACAAAAATGCCATTTATATTTTCATAAAAAAATTAAGTAAAAACCCCTTTGACCAACAAATGACCGCTTAGGACTTGTAACATATGATTTAGGGCTGCCAAGATTATTTTCTAAACTTACAAAGTAATTCGGGAAGTCAAACACTTGAAAACGGAACAATCGGATACCGTAATACGACTTTGCAACGGAAAATATAACTTATTTTTGAATAAGAATTGAATCTGGTCCAGAACATAAAACATGCTTATTTTGACATGTAAAAATGTTTCCTAAAGTTCAAAAATGGAAAAACATGTTTTAGAAGTGAACCGGACCAAAGCTGTAACTTTCGGTAACCCGAAAATGTCAATTTTTACAAGTTAAACTTCCACCGGCACACTTGGCAACTTAAGACCCTAAACCACATTAAAACAAGCCTATTAACAAATCCTAAGTGTTAAGGAAACTTAAAAAAAAGTCATAAAACGAGTCAAATCGGTCGAACCGGTGAGACCGGCTAACTACCGGACAAACCAACACTTGATTTTACCAAAATATAACTTCATATATTTTTGGAAATATTTCTTTATACTAATGAAAGAATTTATTTATTAATCGAAAGGGTTCAAAACCTTACAAATATTTAATAAATAAAATATTTATATTTTCGTGACGATTAATGAAAAATAATCCATATTATTCAATATTTATTTTTCAAACGCGAAAATCTAATTATTATTTATTTACTCCAATAAATAATAAATTCCATCAACTTCAGTATTATTTATTAGCCAATAAATAATATTCTAGGATTTCCATCACTGTCATCGGGTAATAACAGTCGAGACTTAACCTTGAACATTGGGTGACGTATTCACTAACCCATATAGCCAGACCCCTAAGACGTCTTAATATTACATTGTAGACGCTTGCTAGGCTACTTCATTCAATTCATATATGTCAGTCCATCTTCATATCAAGTGAGTTTCACGGCCCCTTTTACTTATTTCTGTTTTCTAAACTATGGGGGAGAATTCAATGAATGCCTTTCAAATTTCATTTTGTCTGATATTATGATTTCTGTAAGACGTACTGATTGCATGTTCTTTTCATAAACCCCAATCTGTGTATTCATGTTGATTCATGTTATATGCCTAAGTCCCACTATTAATTGAATTCAATTAGTTCATTCGAAACGATAGCTTGTGAATAGATCTATTTGGGTTGACGACCCTGCCCCGACTTGGTCGCTCCAGTCCTGACTCCACGGAAATAGTCAAGGGGTACATTAGTTATTCTGGTCATTCGGTGTACATGGGGTTGGACACTAGGAGTGGGTAAATAGTTAGTTTTGAATTCAAGGTTCATGCTTGATCTTTACAACATCAGAG
>JBCNJP010014414.1:0-10995 GCA_039602395.1 Deinandra increscens subsp. villosa | reverse complement strand
GAAATAATTCCTTTGGAGGAATTGGAAGTTGACGAACATTTGAGATTTATCGAGCAACCGATAGAAATCATGGGACGCGAGGAGAAAGCCCTCAAACATAGCAAGATTCCGATCGTCAAGGTTCGATGGAACTCAAAGCGTGGACCTGAATATACTTGGGAACGAGAGGATCAGATGAAGAAGAAGTATCCTCACCTGTTCGAGCGAACGTCCACGGAAACTCAAGGTATGATTTAATTTTGGGGACCAAACTTCCTTTAACAGGAGGAGGATGTGGCGACCCTAAAACTTTTGCTTTCATTCCCCAGCAACTACAGCAACAACGACAGCCGAGGCTACGAACGCTACAACGCAAGAATAATTTTCGGGACGAAAATTCCACTTACAAGGGGATGATGTGACATCCGAGAATTCCAAGGTTAACTTCCGTTAGACAATCTCCGTTAGTTACGTTATAAGTGTTAACTTAGTAACTAATGCTTAACTAGGCCGAAAACCATTTTCATGCATATTCTATGTGTTTCCTTAAAAAGCATGCTTAAACTTCCATGTAATCGTTTGATCTTCTGATATGAAGCTTAGGAATGCTAGATCTATCATAAAGTCTGCAACTTTACGTGTAAAATCATTCCATAATGAAGATTCATGCTAGTTAGGTCATTTTGTGCTCTAAAATATGTTTTGGTGATTTGATGATGAAAATCCATGTTTAAGGTGTTAAGTCTTACTGTTTAATGTTGATAAATGTTTATACATGCTAGATAATGAATTATATGAAGTATGGAAGCTGTTAGAAAGATTTTCAGTCAAATTTATGGGTTTTTAGCGACTAGCGAAACTGGGCATTCTTTAGGCGAAACTGTAGTTTCGCAGACCCTTTGAATATTCATCCAGCGACACTATGTAGCGAAACTATAGTGTTGCCTGTGTATTGCTTGAACGAAACTACCGAGCGAAACAACCATAGACCTTGTCCCTGAACGAAAGTTCAAACCAGTTTCGAGCGAAGCTATGCTAGCAAAACTGTGTCATCAGTTTCGAGCGAAACTAGCTAGCGAAACTGTGTCATCGGGTATTACCCAGCGAAAGTGCTGCCCGTGCACACAGCGAAACTGTGTAGCGAAACTATGTAGCGAAACCATAGCGAAACTGTATAGCGAAACTGTGCCAAGACCAAAACCCAAACTTGTGCAACTTATTTGAATGTTATGCCACGACTTACATGATTATGCAATAATGAAACATGCTTTGATTTCTGAGTTATGTGAACCCTCGTTTATGATCAACCATCGGTGTCGTGTGTCGATATGTCGTGTCATAGTTCCAACGTGCTATGTTATGGGCTGATGTGTTGCAAACACATCCTAATTTAAGAGTCTTTTAGTTAGTTATTTGAGTCCAATTGAGTCGGTTGTCTTTAGTTTTAAGTGCTTTTATTAGAGTTTGAGTCTTTTGGTCCTTTTTATGTTTTCTTATGAGTTTTGCAGGTTTTGCTAAAATCCCGAGCCAGGTTGGAAGTTAAGAAGAAAAATGAAGAGAGAAGGGCTGAACAAGCAGTTCCAGGCGTATCGCCTGGAACCTGATGACTAGTAGGCGATACGCGCGAGAAGGAAAGTCAACAAAGGACTTAAGTCGGTTTGACCGACTAAACTGTCGCGACCTGAGGACTAGGCGTATCGCCTAGGAAGATACTACCTCCAAGCGATACGCTTGGAGGTCCAAAACCCGCAGAAAAAGGAATTTTGATATAAATTCGACTTTAGGGTTTGTATTCGTCATTCTTCGACTTCCAGACGATTTCAGGAGCGATCAGAGGCGATTTTCAGAGCAGAGGAGAGCTGGGATCACGAGGAGAACATTGGAGAGATCAAGTTTGCATTGGAATTCGCTATCGGGTTCTTCCGTTTACTTTGTTTTTCAATAATTGCTATCATGTTTTTGAATCAAGTTTCAGACTTTAGTATTTTTATTGTTCAGAATATGATTGTAGGCTAAACGAATTATGCCACCTAGACCGTTATGATGAGTAATTGATGTTTTGACTTTATTCTCGGTTTTGATTGATTGATTGATGCTACGATTCTATTCAATTCCAATAATTGCCATGCTTGATGCATATGTGTGTCATGATCGGATTGTTAATTGACTGTTAATGCTTAATTTACCCGCGAATGTCTTTCGGTTTAGGTAGATTAACCAAAGTAGTTAACTTTAGGGTTGATTGCTAAAGTGTAGTTTAGGGTTACCTTGAACTATTGCATTTTCGGTTGGTTGATTATTTGATTGTAATGTGCTGCTAAACTGAAGACTTAAAAGGTATAGGTTTAACGGGTAGTTGGGTTGGTTAAAGTCTTAGGGTTGCGTTGTCTCAAAAGGAAGCGTCCTAGGGTTTTGTCTAGCTTGCTATTCCGTGTCATTCATGGTAGTTATTGGTAGCTCCTGTTAGTCTAGGTGCACCTTAGGTATATCCGAGGGTGGCTAGGGTAATTGAAGTGGGAAGGACTTAAAAGGTGAACCCTTGTTCGAGCGTTAGAATCGTTGTCTAGGAAGGACTTAAAAGGTGAACTAGCCACCATCAGATTAATTAGAACCGAGATAGAGTCAAGCATCGATTGCAAGTCTAGGTCTAGGTGGTATATTCCTCTCTCATCTGAGTTTCTCTGAAGTTTCCTGTGTCCGTCTGTTTGCTCGTAGTTAGTTAAGTAGTTAATTAAATCTCAATTCAAAAACCCAACTCAATTTACTCAAATTTCCCATTCTTAGGTCTAGGTTAATTCTTGTCTAGAATAGTGTCCTTAGGTTCGATAATCCGGTCTTGCCCTAGCTATTCTACTATCCGATAGGTACACTTGCCTTAGGGTTCGGTCTAGTTTAGGTATTTTCGGTAAAATTAGGTGTGTCTAGGTCTAGTTTAGGTCTAGGTTTTCTATAGTAGTTTTTAGAGTCGTTCCGAACACATCAAGTTTTTGGCGCCGTTGCCGGGGACACTTGGCGATTGGCAAGATTAACTTAGGTCGTCGTAAGGAAATTTGAGTCTTTTCGGTTTTTCCGTGTCTAGAGTCTTAGGATTTCAAATTTCGAGTCTAGATTTTTAGGTATTTTTGTTCCTTTTTATTTTGTCCTTGAGTCATTCACGTTTTATGCCACACACCCGTTCGCGAGGTCCCCCTGAGCTTACACCTTTATCTGATCCCGATGCGGATATTCGTGAGCGGTTCCGCCTTCTACGCACCGAGCTAGAGGCGTTCATCATTTCCACCACCACCCCTTCGAAACCATCCTCTTCATCCCCACACTCCCCACATCAAGTTTTTGGCGCCGTTGCCGGGGACACTTGGCAATTGGCAAGATTAACTTAGGTCGTCGTTAGGAAATTTTGAGTCTTTTTGGTCTTTCCGTGTCTAGAGTCTTAGGATTTTCTGATTTCGAGTCTAGTCTTTTTTTTAGGTTTTAATTTTCGTTTGATTTTTCTTGAGTCATTTCCGTTATATGCCACACACCCGTTCGCGAGGTCCTCCTGAGCTTACACCTTTATCTGATCCCGACGCGGACATTCGTGAGCGGTTCCGCCTTCTACGCACCGAGCTAGAGGCGTTCATCATTTCCACCACCACCCCTTCGAAACCATCCTCTTCATCCCCACGCGACACCAAACCCATTCCATTCCCCGATCTCACATCCATGGCGGCACGTCGCACCGTCCACGAGCAGGCTAGCGCCGGAGTCACCGAGGCCCGGTTTGCTATTGCACAGCCTGCTATTGCCAACACCGCGAATTGGCAAGTTCCGTCCCACGTCATCAACGCTTTGACGCATTCGATCCAGTTTCATGGACGTGAGGACGAAGATGCACCGACGCATATCTCCCGCTTCATTCGTATCTGCAACACGTTCGGACTCACCGGAGTCGCGAACGAAATCATTTATTTGCGTCTTTTTCCATTCTCCCTTGCGTCTCGAGCCGCCGAGTGGCTTGAGACGCTTCCGCCGAATTCGATCGCCACCTGGGACGATCTGACCGCAAAATTCCTAAAGAAGTATCATCCTCCAGCCAAGGCTGCACGTACGCGGGAGGAAATCCATTCCTTTAAGATGGATTCCGATGAGCCGTATTCTGTAGCGTACGAGCGCTTTAACACTCTTCTGAGTAGATGTCCGCAACACGGGTTGACGGAATGGGCTATCATCGAGAAGTTCTACAACGGACTTCCATATTCTGTTCAGAAAGAGTTTAACATTTCGGCTGGAGGACATATGATGGAGAAGCTCACAGTGGATGAATGCAAAGCACTTTTCGAGAGCTTCGCCCTGGCTGAACAGCAGGCACCCGGAGGTCGGAGAGCCACCTTGGCCCCGACTAGATCACTCGCTCCATCTACATCTACCCGGGGTGTCCATCACATTGGCTCAGAGACCATACCACCTAGGGAGTTAGAAAACATTTATAAAACCTTAGAAGAAATAAAACTCCACATCAAAGCCAAATGTGAGCTGTGCAGAGGCGCTCACGACACCCGAGACTGCCCGCTTGCTCCCGCTGAGCAAGTGGATTATATTGGAAACCGAAACCAGTTCGGTAATTCGTTCCAGTCTGGGTGGAGGAGTGGCCAAAATTCAGGATGGCGAGAGGGAGGAAATCCACCTGGTTTTCAACCAAGGTATAATCAGAATGGTGGAGGAGATGCAGGCCCGACTATGAAGGAGCTTACAGAGTTGGTGATGAATCAAACGCAGATCTTGCAGCAGATGAACGCGAGAGATGAGGCCACACAGAAGAAGCTGGCGGAGCATGATACGTTACTGAGAAATCAACAGGCTTCGTTCTTGGATTTGCAGCGGTCGGTGGGAGATATTGCAAAGCAGTTAAAGGAGCTCAACAACCGAGGGGGTCAATTTTCCGGTAGCACCTATAAAAACCCCAATGCGTCGGTTAATGCTGTTACCACACGGAGTGGTCGAGTTCTGGAGAGTCCATCGCCGGCGGTAGCTGATGAAGAGCCGGTTGATGAGGAGATCGAGTTGGAGACGCCTGACGGGAGGGTGCACGAGAGCGTAACGCCAGCAAGTACCGCACCGAACGTCGAGGCTGAGGGAGTGAGCGAGAAGCCGCTAAAGTGGGAAGCGGTGAAGGAGAAGAAGAGAGTGAGGTTCGCGCCGAAACCGATCACTGCTGATGATCTGAAGCGTGTTCCTTATCCTGAGAGGTTGGTCCAGCAGAAGAATGCGCGAGAGTATGGGCAGTTTTTAGAGCTTCTTAAGCAGCTTAGGGTCACTTTACCTTTTACTGATGTTATTAGACAGATGCCTAAGTATGCTAAATTTTTGAAGGATATGTTAACTAATAAGAAGAAGCTTGAAAACTTTTCTGATGTTACACTTGATGCCCAGTGTTCTGCTATGGTTCAGAATAGGTTGCCTGAAAAACTGACTGATCCGGGTACATTTACAATTCCTTGCTCGTTTGGTGACTTGTCTGTTACATGTGCTTTAGCTGATCTGGGTGCCTCTATTAATGTGATGCCATATTCTGTTTTCATGCATCTGGGATTAGGTGAGTTAGAGCCGACTAGGATGACGATTTCCTTAGCGGATAGGTCGGTAGTTAGACCCAAAGGAATAGTGGAAAATGTTCTTGTTCAAGTTGATAAATTCTTGTTCCCTATAGACTTTGTGGTAGTTGATACTGCATATGATGCTAGCTGCCCGTTGATTTTAGGTAGGCCTTTCCTTAGGACCGCCCGGGCGTTAGTTGATGTTTTTGCGGGCACGATCACTTTGAGGGTAGATGATGAGTCGGTTGAGTTCAGGGTTGGTAAGTCGGGTGACAAGAACAGCGAGTCCGTATGCTTTCTAGGATCTTTCATATCTTTGGTGGATAGTTGTGTTAGTTATGTCACTGGTGAGGACTTGGTAGTTGGAAATAGGTTGGAAGGTGAGGTTAGTAGTTGAGGATAAGTGTGGGGAGGATCCTGGGGGTTTAGATGAGTGAAGTTGATAAAATTGAGCTTTTTGACCCGTTAGTAGAACCCGTTGATGAGTTGTTGGGTAAAGAGTTGTTGGTGGTTGATGATGGATGTGAGGAGAGCCACACTTGATGATATAGGTGAGATTGATGATAGGATTATGGTGAGTTCAAGTGTGGGGAGGTTAGCTATGGTTGTTAGTGAGAGTGACCCATCTTTGGGTTTCCTGGGTAAACTTCGGGTTATTCCGGGTAGGTTTAAGCATTGGAAGGTTAAAAAGTTGTTACATTTGTTAAAGTTGGTTGCTTTATGGGTTAAGATGTTAGTTGATGGTTGTGCTGATAGGAACCGGGTGGAATCCGGTAGTTTCGTGTTGAGGGATGTGAAATCGAAGCCTCCGGATGGTTTGGGAGGTTTTGGTTCATTTTTGTGCTAATTGGAGAAATTCCCGGTTTGTATATTTTTGTAGTTGTGTTTTCATTTTCTGCAATTTTTAGTTTTTGTGCCTTTTGCGTCTTTTGGTTTTGTGTTTTAGTGTTTGCAGGTTATTGTGGAGATTCGAGCTATGAGCAATTTGAGGATGTGCAGGTCAAATTTGCAGTTTTGGCTGAGAATTTCGACTAGAGGAGCTGGTATGTGAAAAAGGAGATAGAAAAATTTTTGGGGTCAAATTCCAAAAATTCTCTGGAAATCACGTTCCAAGCGTATCGCCTGGAGGTTGGTAGGTTATAGGCGATACGCTAGGAAGTCTTAGGCGGGTCCGGATGGTTGCAGTTCTAGGCGTATCGCCTGGGAATTGCAAGGTTGTAGGCGATACGCCTAGAGGAGGTAAGTCAGAAAAATTTTCAATTTTTTTTAATTTTTATTATTTCTGCTTACCGAGTTTGTGGTGGTTTGTCTACGGCTGAGGTGCTGAGTCTCTGGAGTTTCAGGTGAACACGTTTCAACTTGTTTTATTTTATTTATTTTATTTCTGCTTTATTTTTGTTCCATTCCACATTGAGGGCAATGTGTGATTCAAGTGTGGGGATGGGATACTTTCGTATTGAGTCTTGAGTCTTTTATTTTTGGTGTGTTATTGAGTCAGAAAATTTGAAAATTTGAAAAAAAAATTGAAAAATTTGTCAAAAATGTCCAAGATTCTGGCTGCAGTTAATGGAAAATGATAGTAAAACCAGGAATTGATTGTCTAATTTGTGCTTGAATGTTAATTAATAATGAAATAATTTGGGAAATGTGGATAAGTATGGTATGAGAATGGAAAGCATTACTAGTCTATGATGTGTCGGTAGGCCCAGCTGACCTAGGAGTAGCTTAAATTGCCTGTGTGTTTATTGTTGTATAAATATGCTAATCAGTCTGCTAGTGGGTTCCCATTTTAGGAGTGATAGGGATTCTGAATCTGATGATTAGGAGGAAAGAGACCGCTTTAGGCTAGATACTCCTATGTCCTTAGAATTTCAAATGAGCATGTAGTTAATAATTTGGCTAATGAATTAGAGTGAAGGGGCAGAATACTCATGTACAAACTAAGGATAGTATCCCGTGGTAAGTACCTCTGATGATGTTCCGGATCTCGCGGGCAAAATACTCATGTATGATTTCGGGGGTAAGACCTTGTGAAAGAATACCTCTGGTGATGTCCGTTGGTAATTTTAGGTAAAAGTGACCAACTATAAAAAAAAAAAATGAAAAAAAAAAATTGAGAAAAAGAAAAAAAAAGAAGAAAAGAAATGTTAGTTTAGAGAATAAATGCTCAAGAATTTGCATATAAATAATTAGTTATTCCTTGGACATCTTAGTATCTGGTTTAAGGGGGGTGGAGAAAATATAAATTCGAATCATTTATACCCTTTGCTTTGACTGAATATGATTCGGTATTAGGTTGAACTTGACCTTTCTTTAGTGGGATCCATAGGCGACTGAACTTATATCTGGTAATTTCATAAACACATGGGGGCGAAAGAAAAGGTTGGTGGTTGGGTTTAATCGGATCGAAATATCGACAATTGTAGTTAGGGTGTTATTACATTATGGAATGTGGAATTGTATGGTGGCTGTTAATTTTAAATGTTAAATGTTTAGAGTCAATTTCCTGGTTATGCTGATTCCAGGTTGCAGTATTTTTCGAGGACGAAAAAAGAGTCAGTGTGGGGATGTTTGATGTGTTGCAAACACATCCTAATTTAAGAGTCTTTTAGTTAGTTATTTGAGTCCAATTGAGTCGGTTGTCTTTAGTTTTAAGTGCTTTTATTAGAGTTTGAGTCTTTTGGTCCTTTTTATGTTTTCTTATGAGTTTTGCAGGTTTTGCATAAAATCCCGAGCCAAGTTGGAAGTTAAGAAGAAAAATGAGAGAGAAGGGCTGAACAAGCAGTTCCAGGCGTATCGCCTGGAACCTGATGACTAGTAGGCGATACGCGCGAGAAGGAAAGTCAACAAAGGACTTAAGTCGGTTTGACCGACTAAATTGTCGCGACATGAGGACTAGGCGTATCGCCTAGGAAGATACTACCTCCAAGCGATACGCTTGGAGGTCCAAAACCCGCAGAAAAAGGAATTTCTCGATATAAATTCGACTTTAGGGTTTGTATTCGTCATTCTTCGACTTCCAGACGATTTCAGGAGCGACCAGAGGCGATTTTCAGAGCAGAGGAGAGCTGGGATCACGAGGGAATCATTGAGAGATCAAGATTTGCATTGGAATTCGCTATCGGGTTCTTCCGGTTTACTTTGTTTTTCAATAATTGCTATCATGTTTTTGAATCAAGTTTCAGACTTTAGTATTTTTATTGTTCAGAATATGATTGTAGGCTAAACGAATTATGCCACCTAGACCGTTATGATGAGTAATTGATGTTTTGACTTTATTCTCGGTTTTGATTGATTGATTGATGCTACGATTCTATTCAATTCCAATAATTGCCATGCTTGATGCATATGTGTGTTATGATCGGATTGTTAATTGACTGTTAATGCTTAATTTACCCGCGAATGTCTTTCGGTTTAGGTAGATTAACCAAAGTAGTTAACTTTAGGGTTGATTGCTAAAGTGTAGTTTAGGGTTACCTTGAACTATTGCATTTTCGGTTGGTTGATTATTTGATTGTAATGTGCTGCTAAACTGAAGACTTAAAAGGTATAGGTTTAACGGGTAGTTGGGTTGGTTAAAGTCTTAGGGTTGCGTTGTCTCAAAAGGAAGCGTCCTAGGGTTTTGTCTAGCTTGCTATTCCGTGTCATTCATGGTAGTTATTGGTAGCTCCTGTTAGTCTAGGTGCACCTTAGGTATATCCAAGGGTGGCTAGGGTAATTGAAGTGGGAAGGACTTAAAAGGTGAACCCTTGTTCGAGCGTTAGAATCGTTGTCTAGGAAGGACTTAAAAGGTGAACTAGCCACCATCAGATTAATTAGAACCGAGATAGAGTCAAGCATCGATTGCAAGTCTAGGTCTAGGTGGTATATTCCTCTCTCATCTGAGTTTCTCTGAAGTTTCCTGTGTCCGTCTGTTTGCTCGTAGTTAGTTAAGTAGTTAATTAAATCTCAATTCAAAAACCCAAACTCAATTTACTCAAATTTCCCATTCTTAGGTCTAGGTTAATTCTTGTCTAGAATAGTGTCCTTAGGTTCGATAATCTGGTCTTGCCCTAGCTATTCTACTATCCGATAGGTACACTTGCCTTAGGGTTCGGTCTAGTTTAGGTATTTTCGGTAAAATTAGGTGTGTCTAGGTCTAGTTTAGGTCTAGGTTTTCTATAGTAGTTTTTAGAGTCGTTCCGAACACATCATGGGCCATAGTGACGTAAGTTAAATATTAGACACAAAACTAATACTTAAGACCTAAACGTGTTCTTAGGTCTTCAATAAGCAAACAATCCTTGGATTATTTAGCAAGTGTAGCAGCGCAACCTAAGGTGAGTGTCACTAACCCATTTACCGTGAACCCGTTTGGGTCACACTGAATAACTTGATGAAAAACAATGCTGACAACCTTATGAGTGTTATGCACCTCTCTGATGAACTTGAAAACTTAGGAGTGCTTGGCACCCACTTGATGAACTTGAAGTGTTTTATGGGAGACACTTGTGAAATACTTAAACAACTATTTCTAAAACGAAACTGAAAATGTTTTCTGGATTCATGAGAACCCAAAGTAAACCATTTTAATATGGCTAGTGTAGGTTAAAGTCTAACCACATGATATCACATGATTTCTAAGGATTGCCTTATAACTGAAAAAGTCCTCAACCAAATTGTACCATTAATTGTAAAGCGAGGGGATGTTGGGTAGATCTACTGGAGTCTGACAAACTCCGCCTCGTGACACGGGAAGTGCACGGAGGTACAATATCAGCCTATCTGACCGTGATCCCGAGAGGACACGGGGGAGGCAAAGCCGCGATGACGTAGGTCCGCAAAACAAAATAGATGATGGCGATGCCACTACGAAAATTATCAGTCAGCTTTGGTACAAACTTCCTTAGTGCATGGAACAACGGATTAGCTACCCGCGATATCGGTTGAGCACTTTAACTATACAAAACTAGTACATACCCGATAACGTATGTTACGGACATTACTTTTACTAAACCACAATACTATGATTTTGGATATCACTAAGCATTGCTTTTCACAAATAAATGTTTCATAAGTATATGTTGACACGATTATGATTATGAGACCGGGCCACTGCATGACAAGCCCACCGTGAACTCACCAACCGTTAGGTTGACACTTGCGTGGTTTAAACTTTTGCAGATCGCTGAGGAGTATCCGGAGCGGGTTGGCATGGCACACGAAGACATTTACTTTTGTTCAAACTTATAACTTAATTGGGAATTTAAAACAATGAATTTGTAAAGCACGTGGTTAGTGCTAAGACAATATTTTCCGCTGCGTATGTTGAGACTTTATTTTATGAAATATATTTGGACTTACTCTGATTCGTTTAGTATTTGTAACTAATGGTTGTGGTCCTGGTTTGCTCGCACCCCTTAACGGAATAAACTCCATTAGTGGTTATTTGGGGGTGTGACAC
>JBCNJP010014413.1:0-10997 GCA_039602395.1 Deinandra increscens subsp. villosa | reverse complement strand
TTAACAAAGTCTAGGTCTTTACAGAACAGAAGAGCGAAAATGTGATTCTTGGCCTTCTGTTTCTATAATCACAACATTCAGATAATTAATATTAATTTGATAAAGAAAAATTGAGGTACTACATCAGTTTTTGAGTTCCATAACCTGCAAAAAAAAGACTACACACCAATTAGATCATGATGATGATAGAACAATAGACCTTAAGATTACATACCAAAGGGTGGAAGGTAACCCCCCAAAGCAATGGTCTTCTTGATTTGTGCTTCATAGACTTGTACCTTATGTTTTAAAAATGGTACCATAGGTTGTGTTATGTTAATATAGGGTAATGTATAGAACAATGGTTATGGTAAACCAATCACTTAAAACATATTGATTAAACTACTAAACTTGAATCACCGTTAACATCTTTTGCTCCTGACATCCAAATCCTTCAAAAATTTAAATCTCACCATATTATTGAACTACAAAAACAAAGTTTGTAAAGTAAACATAAATCATAAAAAAGAGTATGACATCTGATCCATAATCAGTAACAAATCACATAAAAATATTTTGTCCATTTTATAATAAATGAATAACTTGTTAAATATGACTACAATAGTAAAATAAGATGAAACAAATAAGTTGCATAAATATAAAAATTCACGAAACAAATGTAACCAAACATAATATATCAAACATCTACCATGAAATAAGAGTTAATACTAAACATACCTAACATCTGATAAGAAAGGAGCAGTTAAAAGGTTTCTTATTTCTGCAAGAGAAAAATCAAACAAACACCCAATATAATGTAAAGACCCCCAAAAATTCACACATCGAACCTGGTTACTTGCTAAACCAAAGGTATGTAGAGCCTAAATGCAGTATGAAATGCATCCTTGTTGTAGCCTGACATGTACCTCTAACAGAACCAAGTGCGATATTCATAACCGATTCTAGATTAGTAAAACATATAAGAATGTAATATATAAGAATGTGACAGTAAATAGGAAATATATTTGCATGACTAATATGACATACTTTCTCCATTCTTACAATGAATTGAGAAGATAGCCAAAAATATGTATTTGTATAAAGTAGCACCAAGATCTACTTGAATGGGTTAGAGATACACTATTACAAAATCTTTTTATTAATTACCCAGTATGCTTACCAACATTAGTAACTAAACGTACCTTAGTAGCCAAAAAACCAATTTGTAAAGATAATGTAGTAATGAACTGCAAGAATGAAAAAAAAATGTATACAACAAACAAAGGTATCAAATTGTTGAGCCTAAATGGTACATTCTTCTTCTCTTTCATAACAATTAAAAATATTAAACCCTGACCACAACTCTGAATATCACTTTGTTAAATAGATCAGGATATGACAAAAGCATTAAAGCTCTGTTGTAAAAAATTAGAACACCTAAAGTCTGTTTGCTGAATTATAATATGAACTTGTTCTTGATTAACCTGATTCATATCTATACCCGAAGTGAAGGATAAACACACAACCAAAACAAAACATCATTGTAATTAGTGGATGATCGAGATACCTGTGATTAATTCTTCTTACTCCTTAACCTAATAACTATGACGTCCTGAAGAAGCTGGTGGTGAGCGATAGCGGAGAAGAAATCAGAGCGGCGCGAAGAAGCAAATTAATCCTCAAATTCGACTGAAATTTGAAGCCATGGTGTTCAAGAAACATACCTTTGAGTGTGAGTCGCCTTCATATGCTCTGATTCCATACTATTATGATGTTTCTGGCCCATTTTACCCCCACCAAACCGATTCTCAAGAAGAAATTGTCATGGAAACTCCTAAATAAGTAAATTTAGGAGTTTTTTTTATTTGTAATGTTAGGATTTAATTTTTATTTATAAAATGTATTTGTTTTTATTAGTATTTTATTTTAAATATTTTATTATAAAAAAGTGATTGGGGAAATGGGGAAACCATTAGGGTAATTGCAATACAATCGGGGAAGGTGGGTTCGGGGGAGTTCGGTGGCTTCGGTGGCTTCGGGAACACCATTGCCGGTGTCTCGGGGTCACCGATCGGGGATGCAAAGTGGGGTGCCGAGACCGATTTGCTGTGGACGGGAAATTTGAAGCCATGGAGTTCAAGAAACATACCTTTGAGCGTGAATCGTCCTGCTCGTCGTCCTGTTGCCGCTATTAAAGGAGGACGTATTCAGTCCTGGAGGTATGGCGAATGGAGAAAGGTATGGCGGATGAAGAAACTGAGGAACTTGAGAACGCACATGGGTCTCTCTCTAATTCTTGTAGATGCTAGGGTAGGACAGAGATGGTATAGGTGTCTTGAATTGTTGATTGATTGTGGGTATGGGACTACATTAGAAAAGGACAGTGAAAGGAGAAGAGAGCATCGGGTGAGGTATGGTGTGAGGTTCACTTTTCACGTGCTCTCCATGTCTTCTAATCAAATGTGGGAAAAGCAAGTGGAGTTGTACAAAGTGCTTTATGAACTGTAACTTAGCTAGGTGGTTGGTTTGTGCTTCATAGACTTGTACCTTATGTTTTAAAAATGGTACCACAGGTTGTCTTATGTTAATATAGGGTAATATATATATATATATATATATATATATATATATATATATATATATATAGGGTAAGGTTCATGTGAAAACAACTTTTATTGCGAAAACACAAAAACAAATATTAAAACCTCTATAACTTTTTCATACGTTAATATTTTTTAAAACAAAATGCACCAAAATCCTTAAAATTATGTTATCTTTAGTTCTGGAAAAAAATTTAAAAAATCAAGTTTTTTAAAAAAAAATTATTATTGCACAGGTGCAATAATGTTTTTTTATTATTACTGCACATATGCAATAATAATTATAACTTTTATAACTTTTTCATATTTTAATTTTTTTATAAAAAGTTGCACCATAAATCTTATAATTCTGTTATCTTTAATTCTGGAGAAAATAAAAAAAATTCAACGTTTTTTTTATTTTTTTATTATTGCACATGTGCAATAATAAATTATTATTGCACATGTGCAATAATATTAAAACCTTTATAACTTTTTCATACGTTAATATTTTTCATAAAACATTACACCATAAATCTTATAATTCTGTTATCTTTAATTCTGGAAAAAGTTTAAAAAAATAACGTTCTTTTTGTTGACATTGCACATGTGTAATATAACTAATACGTATTATTGCACATGTGCAATAATAAAAAAATCACGAAATTTTAAATGTTTAATTTTTTTTTCCAGAATTAAAGGTGACATAATTTTAAGACTTTTGGTGCAATTTTTTTTTAAAAATATTAACGTATGAGGGAGTTATAGAGGTTTTAATATTTGTTTTCGTGTTTTCGCAATAACATCTTGTTTTTATTTGATCCTTCCCCTTTATATATATATATATATATATATATATATATATATATATATATATATATATATATAGGAAGAGGATCATTGGAAAACCTCCTAAATATTGAAAAACCCGGAAAACCTGGGTATTTTAGTAAAATACATATATAATATTTTTTGAATGTCCAACTTTGATTTGAATTTCATTATTTATCTCTCCATTTCACCTCTCTTTTACGTATAATACCAAAAAACCTAGTTATTATTGTTATACATATGTAACTATTGTGATGATGGTTACACCTGTGAAACAAAAATGACTATGTTACACATGGTATAACATGTTTAAATAAGGTGTAATTTCTTTCTTTAGAACTAATATTACACTAAAAAATGACTATGTTAAACCTAATGTAACATGTTTAAATAAGATGCAATTTCTTGTTTAAAACTAATGTTACACTGGTGTAATTAGTTTTCCATGTTTTCCAAAAAGGTGAGGTTTTCCATTGAACCACACTCTCCCTATATATATATATATATATATATATATATATATATATATATATATATATATATATTTTAAATCTCATCCATGCATTGCATGGCTGAGATTTAAAAAAAATATATGTATCGCACGGTTGATGTTAAAAAAATTTAATAATGGTAATAGATGACAGAAAATGAAGCTTGTATAAAAGAAAAAACTGTTAAAGTAATAATTGGTAACTATAAAATAACTAAAAGTGTTATAGAACTGTTAAAGTGTAATTTAATAAACTATATTATGTATTTAATTTAGTAATTAAATAATTGGTTATCATATAATTTAGAATGCAATTAATAAAAAGTTGGATATATATATCCAAAACTTTTCTTTTAATAGAAATATAAATTTTTTCATATAATTAATTAATTATGATGTTGATTATCCCTATAATAAATATATATTTTTTTGTCATGAAAATACAAATAATTGATTAATTAGGGTGGTGATTATTCATACAATAAGTATCTTTTATTTATTGCAATGGAAATATATTATATATTTAATTTCGTAATTAAATAATTGGTTATTAAATAATTTATAAGGAAATATATAAAAAGTTGGATATAGATATCCAAAACTTTTCTTTTAATATAAATAATAATTTTTTATGTAATTAATTAATTATGATGTTGATTATCTCTCTAATAAATATATTTTATTTTTTGCCATGGAAATACAAATAAATGATTAATTAAGGTGGTGATTATCCGTACAATAAATATTTTTTATTTATTGCCATATATATATATATATATATATATATATATATATATATAGTGTGTTGGGTTAAAATAAAAAGTACTTTTTGCGTGAGAAGTGTGAGAAGTGAATGGTGTTTGGATATTAATGCATGGTGTTATCTTTAAATTGTGTTTTTGACAAACATATAACAATCATAAAATTAAAAAAAAAACATTTATTGGATTCCAAACACCACCGAACACCATTTATTAAGAACTTTTTAAAAGACATTGTGTTAGGATACTAGCACATTGTGTTTGTATTGTGTTATTCTATAATTCTAATTTTGATAAATATATGATCTTTTATAATGAAAAAAAAACCATATATAGTGTCATATATTTATAAAAAAATATAATAAAAAGACAATACCATGCATTAATATCTAACACATCATCCACTTCTCACACTTCTCACCCTTCTCACCCGTAGACCCTCTATATTGTTCTATAAAACTCACTAAAAATTATAAAACTCATCGCTGTTGAATTTGGTTTTTTTTATGCAAAAAGTTTTTAAAAACCAAAAAGAAAACCTAGAAAGTTGTTGGTGACATTGATATATAATTGTTGTGAAAAACATTATTGGACACTAGATATTAATTTTAATCTTAATTTTTTGTTAATTTTAATTTAGGGTTTATTTCTAATGTTTTTAGTTTTTTTTCTTTATATTTTTTTAATTTGAAATTACTATTTTCAGTGAGTTTTATAGAACGAGGATTTTGAAAGTTGCACTGAGTTTTAAAACCATGATTTTTAAACACAACATTTAGTTTTAAACTTAATAGGTAGTGAGTTTTATACTTTTCATTGAGTTCTATAGAACATTAATTCCTAAAGTTATAGTGAGTTTTTAAACATAACAGTGAGTTTAAAAACTAAGCAATGTGTTTTGTAGTTTTTAGTGAGTTTTATAGAACAATTATCTTTCAATGTCTCCAACAACTTTCTAGGTTTTCTTTTTGGTTTTTAAAAACTTATCACATAAAAAAATATAAATAAAAAAATAAAAAAAAACAAATTGAAAACCAAAGAGTTTTATAATCTTTAATGAGTTTAATAGAACAATATAGGGGGTCTACGGGTTTACACTTTTTAAGGGGGTCTACAATGAACCTTAAATAAGATGTTTAAATAAGATGCAATTTCTTGTTTAGAACTAATGTTACACTGGTGTAATTGGTTTTCCATGTTTTTCAAAAATGTGAGGTTTTCCATTGAACCACACCCTATATATATATATATATATATATATATATATATATATATATATATATATATATATATAGGGAAGGGTTCCGTGTAGACCCCTTAAATTTTGTAGACCCCGTAGACCCCTATAAAACTCAATAAAAATAAAACTCAGTGTTGTAACTTTGGTTTTTTTTAATTACGATAAGCTTTTAAGAACCAAAAAAATAAATAAATAAATTAAAAAAAATAAAAAACATTAAAAATCGAACACTTTAATACAATGAGTTTTAAAATAATGAGTTTTAAACGCAACACTGAGTTTTATTGAGTTTATTGAGTTTATTGAGTTTTAAACTCATTTAAAACTCATTGTCTTGAAATATTCAATTTTTAATGTTTTTTCGTTTTTCTTTTTTTTAATTGTCTTTTTTTTGTTCTTAAATGCTTATCGCAAATAAAAAAAACTAAATTAACAAAACTGAGTTTTATTTTTAGTGAGTTTTAATGAGTTTTATTGAGTTTTATAAGGGGTTTACGGGGTCTACAAAAAATAAGGGGTCTACATGGATCTTTTACCTATATATATATATATATATATATATATATATATATATATATATATTTAAAATCTCAGCCGTGCATTGCACGGCTGAGATTTAAAAAAAATATATGTATCGCACGGTTGAGGTTAAAAAAAATTTAATAATGGTAATAGATGACATAAAATGAAGCTTGTATAAAAGAAAAAACTGCTAAAGTAAATAATTGGTAACTATAAAGTAACTAAAAGTGTTATAGAACTGTTAAAGTGTAATTTAATAAACTATATTATATATTTAATTTAGTAATTAAATAATTGGTTATCATATAATTTCGATTGCAATAAATAAAAAGTTGGATATATATATCCAAAACTTTTCTTTTAATAGAAATATAATTTTTTCATATAATTAATTAACTATGATGTTGATTATCCCTATAATAAATATATATATATATATTTTTTTTGTCATGGAAATACAAATAATTGATTAATTAGGGTGGTGATTATCCATACAATAAGTATCTTTTATTTATTGCCATGAAAATATATTATATATTTAATTTCGTTATTAATAATTGGTTATAAAATAATTTAGAAGGAAATAAATAAAAAGTTGGATATAGATATCCAAAACTTTTCTTTTAATATAAATAATAATTTTTTTATATAATTAATTAATTATGATGTTGATTATCTCTATAATAAATATATTTTATTTTTTACCATGGAAATACAAATAATTGATTAATTAAGGTGGTGATTATCCACACAATAAATATTTTTTATTTATTGCCATGAAAATAGAAAAAAAACTAAAAATAAAATGGATGATTTGGAAGGGAAAATTATTATGAGATGAAACATGAGACTGACATGTGTTCAAAATCTTTTCTTTTATAGAATAGTATGATATGATATATATATATATATATATATATATATATATATATATATATAATATAAATCTCAACCACAAATTTTAGGGGGGCACTACAATTCATGGGAGAGGGGATACATGTAAATAAACTTGTGGCTCAAAATAGTTCTTTTTAGCTCTAAAATCAAATTGGATCTCAAATGATCCTCTCCCTATATATATATATATATATATATATATATATATATATATATAGGGGAAGGATCAAATAAAAACAAGATGTTATTGCGAAAACACGAAAACAAATATTAAAACCTCTATAACTTCCTCATACGTTAATAATTTTTTAAAAAATTTGCACCAAAAGTCTTAAAATTACGTCACCTTTAATCCTGGGAAAAAAAATTAAACACATATAATTTCGTGATTTTTTTATTATTGCACATGTGCAATAATACGTATTAATTATATTACACATGTGCAATATTAACAAAAAACATTAATTTTTTTTTAAAATTTTTTCAAGAATTAAAGATAACAGAATTATAAGATCTATGGTATAATTTTTTATCAAAAATATTAACGTATGAAAAAGTTATAGAGGTTTTAATATTATTGCACATGTGCAATAATAACTTTTTATTGCACATGTGCAATAATAAAAAAATTTAAAAAACGTCGAATTTTTTTTAATTTTTCTCCAGAATTAAAGATAGCAGAATTATAAGATTTATAGTGCAAGTTTTTATAAAAAATTTTAACATATGAAAAAGTTATAAAAGGTTTTAATATTATTGCATATGTGCAATAATAATAAAAAAAATATTGCACAGGTGCAATAATAATTTTTAAAAAAAAATTGTTTTTTTTTTTAATTTTTTCCAGAACTAAAGATAACATAATTTTAAGGATTTTGGTGCAATTTTTTAAAAAAAATATTAACGTATGAAAAAGTTTTAGAGGTTTTAATATTTGTTTTCGTGTTTTCGCAATAAAAGTTGTTTTCACATGATCCTTACCCTATATATATATATATATATATATATATATATATATATACATATATATATATATATCTATGCCAGCTTGCCATAACATTCCTTCTTTCCGATAGCTTGCCCGTCTAATCCCTTATCACCAGGGCCTTCTCATAACTAGTCGAAGCCTCACCCTGACCTGACATACATACATTTTTGGAAAAGGTCAGCTTACGCTGGTGAGTTCTATATTTTAAAAGCTTTACCTCGGCGTGAGGTTTAAAACCCTTGGACCTGCAAGATCCCTTTTTCACAGACATTTATCAAGTATAAAATATATCAAAATAATACAACACATAATATTCCTTAACAGGAAACACCCCCTATAAAATCATTTATCCCGCTATCACTTCCTACAACCCCAACATTCGTTATCAGTGTAAACCCTGCTAATGTATAAGCAGAGAAACCATCTTTGCGGATTGCCGAGTTTACCCCTTTAGGGTATTCCCTATAACGGTCAGTCGTCTCGCTTTCCCTTATTTGCTAACTGCCGAGTTTACCCTTCTAGGACATTCCCTGTAACGGACAGTTGCACCGCCTTCCCCTATTTGCTTACTGCCGAGTTTACCCTTCTAGAGCATTCCCTATAACGGACAGTAGCTTTTTCCCTTTTCTATTTGTAGTGGTCTCTAATCCCATTGAGCAACACTACCTCCTAACTCCCTCTGTACTACTACCCGCCCCTTAGTTAAATACCCAAGAGACTTAAGATTATTAGTAAACAGTGATAAGATCTTCATGTACTGCAACAAGTGGACATCTCCCAATTTATCGTTAGTGTATGTATACAGGGCGTATCCTCCACACTTCTGATATACTGGGTAACTAATATTATTATGTATATATATAGGAAGTACCAGCGGCGTATCCACCACATAATAATAAAGCAAATGCATCACCTGTTCTCATATAATCATACATATTCACTATAACGTTTACTAATAATTCCTTTATCACTTGACTATTTAATTTCGAAGCAAATATGACACATATCATATCACAGTCATTATAATTACGTTATAACACGTACAATGATTTAATATCATTTTCATAACATATCATATATATATATATTTCTATATATATTATTCCAAAAGCCTTTTAACAGTTTATCAATTCAATATATTTCACGTATATGCATTTCCATAACAGTCCACATATATATATCAATTCAATAACAATTTAACAGTTCAATATACCCAATAACAATTAGCACCTAGTAGTTTGATATATATATATATATATATATATATATATATATATATATATATATATATTCATTCAAAGGTAATTCAACAGTTTAACACTTCAATAGTTCAGATAGGCAACATTTCAGTTATAAATCATTTAAATGCATTTTATAACATTTGTATGTATATCAGCCCGAAAACATTTGATATATTTAGGAGTGGGCTCATAGAACTCACCTTATTTCTTTAACCGGTTACTTGGACGGAACTTCCGCAATGATTCCCGATTTAACCTAATTTACGTATCGTATGGCGTTAACGCAAGGCTTTATACAATAAACACTTCTTATGTTTATTTTAATATCTTAATACCTTAATAATATTCAATTATTAAGTTTATCCCTTTTTAAAGGTCAAAATGACCAAAATGCCTTTATAGGTAATTATCCTTTTCTTTTAATGATAATATGAAGACGCGCATTCCTATAAGTAAACGCTCACTCTGGGATCGCCCAGGGAGGTATGCCATTTCCCAGCGGGGATTTATGCGACACCCTCGCTATGCCAGAAACCCCAGTGTACAGGCGCTTACCCTTCCGGTCCGCACGAACTTCTAAATATCCGATTAACTCGGTATTTTCAATACTTTATCATTTGTCCATTTTAACCTCATATATACTTATTATATATATAAATATGTTACCATACCAAAATTCAAGTCCCCATACCCTCCGGATTGTTTTATATTAAATATTCATATTTCGAAACCCTAATTTCATAAAATTCCCATTTTATTATCAAAACTCATTTTTATTCAAAACCGTCTTAGGGCATTATCCATTATAACATTTTATAATATCCTTTAAAATGGCAAAGCTTAATTCAAAACCGTTTACTCGATTTGGGCAGAGTAACGACACAAAAACCTAATTTTTGACCCGTTTACAAAACCCATACCAAGCCTTTACCAAGTCTGAAAAAAACTTAGGGCTTTCATATATAACATCATTTTAAGAGTACCTACAAAAATTCAGAGCCTAACTCCCACCCGATCACCCGAATTTGACAATTTATGCTCAAGAACCCTAAATTTAACCTAGATTTAGAACTCGATCATAACAACAATATTAACTGAAATTGATTGAGGGGTTTTGTAGAGCATACCAACTTTAGTAGAACTGCAGAAGATGGCCTCCTAACTCCTCACCGATTGCTCGAATTTTGCAGAAGAAGGAACTGGGTTCGTTTTAGGGTTTTTCGGACTTGTTTGAGTGAATTGGCGAATGATTAAGGCCGATCTAAGGCGCCTTTTATAGCAGTCGAGGTCGCCCCAGGGTGTAGACACGTCTAGGGGTGATAAGGCAAGAAAAACGACACGTTAGGGGGCTGAATCGTGAGCTCCAAGTTCAAAAACGCGACCTGTCAACGAATCTGCACTGTTCCGGCTCGCGTATCGCGCCGGACCAAGGGGGGGGGGGCTCGCGATACGCCTGGCGACTTTCAGGA